>JAODUG010068080.1:0-13776 GCA_027564795.1 Aphredoderus sayanus
AGCGCCTTCTATCTGCCACAAAGAGCTAGTGATTTGGGTCATTTTGACCCAGAGGACATTACGAGGGTTAAATATATGTGTATATATATAGATATATATATGTGTGTGTGTGTGTGTGTGTGTGTGTGTGTGTGTGTGTGTGTGTGTGTAGGCATAGGTATTTTACAATCAATAGATAGATAAATTACAATCATTGTTCAATTTCACGTCCTTGAAAAGTAAGTTTCATCATTCTAACCAGTGGGGGCAGCAAAAAAGCTTTCATGCACAACTCAGTGTGCACCCTGGGAATTTCCTCCACAGAATATGCTGAGAGCGCTTTACGACCCTCTAATGATCATAAACATTTTGTGACAAATATGTTAAAAATGAAATAATCATTTATCAATTTATTATTAAAAATAACTAAAATTAAAAACAGCACGTAGCCTATATGCCTACCGTATTCAACAAAAATATTGTTGTAGGCTATAGCCTAAATAATTATTAAATAATACAGTTCTCAATAATTTAATTGCATAGTTTTTTCTGCACTGCTGCAGATGTGCACGAGTTTGGTATATATTTTGTTTTGCTTTTTCTCTCTTGATCTATAATATTTGATTAAGTGTCGGTCGTGAGAAGATCCGGGATTTTCAATTGGCTGGTACATGTATATCCCACAATGCACAGCATTTCAACTTCCTTTTTCTTTTCGGCCATTTTCCGCCCCAGACGGTATGTCAAAATAGTCTACAGATTTCCAACAAAATCTATCACAATCCTTGATTCTTTTTAAACGTACGATGAATATATGTACTGATTCTAGTAGCGTGCATTGTGCCATTGTAATATATGTGGATATTTATGTCTATAAACCGATAAAGTATGTTTGAACTCATCTGAAATTCTGACGATACACTTAGCGTTTTCATGCATGCATTTACAGTATGTGCCAGCTTATGCGATTCTATACACTTGAAATACTCAGATGAGCGTAAATAAACATGCAAATAAATAGCTAATAAATCCCAGTACAGGTTGTTAACACCTTGTTTTTATTTCCCCGTAAGCTACGTTGCGTTCTTGTTAGCATGCTAACATTAGCACGTTGAAAGTCATGCCGGCAGTCATTTACAAATCCGTATACTGGTACTGTACAGGGAAGTAGGCAACCATGGCCCCCAGCCGAAATGGAATGATCCTCAACCCACACTTTCACAAAGACTGGCAGAAGAGGGTGAGGACTTGGTTCAATCAGCCAGCAAGAAAACTAAGGAGGTGAGGGTCAGAGACATCTACTTTTGATAGTTAATTTGTGTTAATGTTAACAATAAATATGTGGCTGAATGTTTGCCTTGATAAATTGAAATGTGCTGGATCTGTAACATTGAATGTGTGCTTAACATACAGCTGTGCCAACATGTATAAATATGGTTGCTGTAAAAGAGTCAAAAGTAATTCAACTTCATGTTTGAAATTAATTGATGAGATAAAAAAAATCATGCCAGTATGCTTATATTTGGTTTAACAAAAAAAAATTCTTTTTATAGACAAAAGGCACGTCAGGCTAAAGCCCGCCTCATTGCTCCACGTCCTGTTGCTGGACCCCTGAGGCCAAAGGTCAGGTGTCCTACCATCAGGTACCACACCAAGGTTCGCAGCGGACGTGGCTTCACATTGGAGGAGCTTAAGGTAACGTCAAACCTCAAAGCTGTATAACTTGGGAATAACTTAATAGTTTGTAGTGCAGCAGTCAGATGATGACAAATTCTCCGGAATCTCTGTACTTTATTGATGAATACCCTTTGAACCCCTTGTCTGATGACTGACTGGTCTAACTGCTTATTAATTCTGTTCCACAGCCATTGTTCAAACCTGGTGTAGTTGTATTAACTATTGTGTGGACTTATCCTTGAAGGCTGCTGGCATCCACAAAAAGACAGCCCGCACCATTGGCATTGCCGTTGATCATCGCCGTCGTAACCGATCCACAGAGTCTCTGCAGGCCAATGTGCAGCGCCTGAAGGAGTATCGCTCCAAGCTCATCCTCTTCCCCAGGAAGGCTTCTGCCCCCAAGAAGGGAGACAGCTCTGTGAGTATTATTTTTGTGTTTGAAGAAATCTTACAAATTACATCAGAAGTATTACGATTGTTTGTTCATGTACATTAAGGTCTGAAACAGTTTGTGTGTAAACTTTATACATTGTTATAATTTTCAGGGACATATTTGTAATATCTGGATCAGTGGTTAACTTTCAGAGTTGTTTAAAATTCAGTCTTAATCTATTTTATATATTTATTTGTTTTACTTTAAGTTTTTCGTTCCATTCCTTTTACACACTTCTGCAAGGCAGCATCTGCAAGGAAATTGGTGCCCCCTCTTCAAGACCGTTAGCTCTCCCTCATTGTAATCTGTCAAAATGACGGCCGGCATTCAGATTTTTCCTTTTACTGTTATATTCAGTCAATGACGGAAGATTGTTGCTAAACGCAATGACTGGAGGTAAAGAGTGAACCTGGTAAAAAGATTGACACTATAGATGATGTTGAAGATATTAATATGGATTAATATTTCAACTTGCATTTTACCACAATTTCCACCGAACGTTCTTTCTCGCGTTCTGGCTTTGTAATAGAGCTCTTGTCAATGCAAGTGAACCACCAAAGCGTCCCAGAAACGTCTCTGAAGCATTTCTGGACTGTCCCAGAACTGTCGCAAAAAATGGGCTACAGTTCCGTTTTTACCCAGAAGATGTATCTGGAAGCAGTCAACAGCCAGTCAGAACTCCTAATTTGTTTTGATGCTGTGGAAACTTGGCAAAACGCAAGACGCTGCTTCTGACACGCTGCCGGTGGAGTAGGATGCAGTGTAGATGATGGAGCAAAGTCGTATCACTGATGCCCATTGGAAATGAGGCTTAAGCCTCTCCCTTCAGTTATGGCTGTCCAAATTGTAGTAATTCTATGCTTTTACTCATCTTTTAATTGAGTTTTGTGTTTTGCATGAAAATGCGGCACATTCAGTTGCAGTCAAGTGATGACACATCTCCGGAATCGCTGTACTTTATTGATGATTCTTTTGAACCACTTCTCTGATGACTGCATTTTAATATAAATATATTATAATTTTATTGCATGTGATTTTGGGAGTATTTCATAGCCTCTGTCTGCTTAACTATTACACTCAACACAATTTTCACTGAGATTAGTTTGTATGAGTGTTCGCTCCACCACTCTGAAGGGCAGACCAATCAGGGACCAATGTGGGTGACTAAGTACAATGACATGACGGTACAAATTCCCTAAATATCTCCTCATATTCTGCTTTATCATTCAGTACGTGCTGAAAAAATAATCCAGCACCGCTCAACACAATGCACTAACATTCACGATGCACTTTGTGTGTGGGGCAGAGCTTCTGAGGGAGCACCCAATAGGAGACTTGTTTGAGTTCGAAGTTGACAAAGCATTCTCGAATGACTGACCCTGCCTTTTTAAATCAAGACAACTTCCAACAGTGACACTGGCAGTAATATCATTAGTATGCAATGACTGGAAATGGTCTCCAATGTCAGGCCTTATTTACGAAGTTAATTTTGGTTGTGGTTATACCAGGTTAGATATTTTCACATTATTTTTATATATATTATTTATTTATAAACACCTTTTTCCTTGTCTCCCCAGGAGGAGGAACTCAAGATGGCCACTCAGCTCCCAGGTCCTATCATGCCCATCAAAACTGTAAGTTATGAACAGCTTTTAGGTGAACTTATTTAATCCAAGGTACACTCAGTTTCATTATAGTAACTTCACAACTCAGATATTACTCCCCTGCTTAGTTTGTTGGGAAAGAGAGAAAGTTAAACTTATTTAATTATCACTGAAATAATTTAAGTGTTATGTCTAAAGATGACTTGATACCATTGTTCATGGGTATTACATTGCTACTGTATACACAAGTAGAAATGTATACAACATGTCATAAACATATTGTACACTAAATTACTCAACTTTGTATACATTTGTTTTATGCATTGCCTTAGGTTCACAAGAAGGAGAAGGCCCGTGTGATCTCTGAGGATGAGAAGAACTTCAAGGCATTTGCCAGCTTGCGTATGGCCCGGTCCAATGCTCGTCTCTTTGGCATCCGCGCCAAGAGGGCAAAGGAGGCTGCCGAGCAGGATATGGAGAAGAAGAAATGAAAACCTTGCTATGGAACTTTGCAAAATAAAGTGTACAAAACATCAGTGTGAGATTGTCCTGATTTAAAACTGCATTTACCACTATGACCAGTGAACAATGGTCTGTTACAAGTTTGCACATCAACAAATCTGCATAGATTTCAGATAGTGTGATCTTTTTATTTGGCATCAATGGGTTTACTACACCCAAATTGTAGTTTGATTTTGACATCTCATCAACTAAAGGTGTGACATTTATTTCTGAATTTTGTGCATACAACAGAAGCATATACATGCAAATGTTCAGAAATGGTAGGTATGGGAATCTTGTACATTAGATGCACTTGACCAGCTTGCATATACATATAATGGGGTTACTTGGCTAATACACCTTGGTACCTCAACTGCTAACCTCTGCACGCATAATCCAAAACCCTTTTATCATATCAACTACAATGTTTAATTAAGCACTATTTTAAGGACTTCAGCATGTAACAGATGTGTATCCAAAGCCACTTGGAATAATTTAATTTATCAAGCTGAAAGGTATGGCCTGGCCTGCACCACATTGTAAGCAAATAATGTACGTTAGTTTTGATGAGCTGCTGATGTCGTATTTTTAATGTTTTCTTAACCCTCGTGATGTCCTCTGGGTTAAAATGACCCATATCACTAGCTCTTTGTGGAAGATAGAAGGCACTAAACCTAATTCTACAGTTTACACACAGGTGCACGGCTGACACAAGATATGACTTTGAAACCCGAGGACAACAGGAGGGTTAAAAGGCACAAAAAACAACAAATACATAAAGAAGTAATAAATACACAGCAATGCCAATTGAAAAACACACAAATCATACACAATCAGATGGCAGCGCCGTGTGGCCAAATACGAGATTTCTGAGTACATTACGAGGGTTAATGACTGGTGTATGGCGTTCAGCACGTCACATTTAAATTGCTTTAGATGCCATTTGTCTACATAATGTTGTAAAGGCCACATATTTCACTATTGCTGCAGGACAATGTCTAGCTCATTTTACTGGTGTGACACCTTAAACGGCTACAGCAATGTGCACTACGTTTTGCCTGCAACCTGCGAGCTTGTAATCAGCTACAGCCAACTTTTCAATTAACTTTAGAGTTCATTTTAAGAGCATCAGCCAGATACGTTTTCTTGTTTTTGTTTTGGTACTTTCTGTATCTTACCAGTAGGTGGCACCAAGCCCACGACCATTAATGCATTTCAGATAATATGATCTGTACCTAACTTGGTATGTAGTTTTAAGTTGTATGCATTTTATGTATTTAACTGGTGTTTCTAGCAATGCTTTGGATTAATTTGAGCATACATTGGGCAAGCTGACAGCCATAGCTATGCCAGTTTGTCCCTAAGGCAGGAAGAGGTCAACCCAAGAAAACCAATCCACGGGACCCCTGGGGACTACAGAGATGTTTCTATTTCTAGAATGGTTCACATTAGTCCATGTCTGCAGGCAGTCCAGGATCTACATGTACATGTCTCTGATAATAATGCAGGTTATTCTCACTTTAAAACCTGGAGGGTCTTCTACCAATTCACTTTGGTTTTGGTTGTGTGACAATGTTTACAATATGATTTGTGCAAACAACAAATTCCTTATGTATATTCCAAAAAGGACTTTGGGATGTGTATATATACTTCTGGATATACAAATTTGTATGCGTATGTATCACATTTTAACTGTTGAATTTTTCAGAATATGTCTAACTGGAATATTGCATATATTAAGTAAACATTGCCACAGGTGTAGGTACTTAGTGTCTATAATTGTAATTGCATCCCATTATGCTCTGTCTTCAGCACATTTGTTCAGGAGCGATGTGAAACATTCTTGCCCAGCTGCACTTCTATGTTCTTAAGCAGGGGACAGAGTGGGGACAGAGTGGGGACAGAGGAAGACCCCCATAAGGATATTTATTGAGGCAAATCCTGTTGAAACGCAATTGAAATGATCGAATATGATTTGTGGGATATTCTAGTGGCAACCAGTATAAAATACTTCATAATCAATAGCTTATTGGTGAAAACAACAACTCAAATACATAAGTATTTGAAGCCAAAATTCCCCTTTGCTCAAGTCAGCCTGTGGTAGAAGTATGAAGTTACACACGTATACCAGAGCTATTATAGGCGTTTTCCATCAGCTTCACGCTGCTCTGTAAGATGATGGGGAGAAACCCTACTTTCTGGGGCTGTTGTTTGGTAGAAGCTTTTTACAGTCAGTAATTGAAAAGACATATGGTAAAGACATATGGTTGGGGAGATGAGATAGTGCATATAATAAGGCATAAACAGAAGGAATAACTGAATGCATAAGCAATGGTTAAATGGTAGGATATCCTGTGAGGTGCTGAGCTGCATTTGAAGCAGCAGATGGCCCTGGTAAGGGCCATGCGTAATAGGGCTCAGGTGTGTTCCCCAGAGCATATTTCTTACTTATGCTGGATTTCCCATGGTAAAAGAGAAAAGAGAAAAATAATCAACTGCAAACATTTATTGAAGATGATGGCAGTGTTAGGAAACTGAGAGTAACCTGCAACGTCCCTATAGTCAGTTATGGGAGGCCACTGCATGAACGTGTCAGCATAAGGTGCTGCCTATTGTTAGGGGAAATTGATATGGTCTTATACTGTTGGGTTTGAAAATGGCATGGTGATCCACTGATCCGCTCAACAGAGCAAATAATTAAAAAGGATGAAGCCACATGTTTTGTCATGCTGTTGGCATCTCTGCTCAAATTTGATTGACCTCCTTTTCAGTTGTCATTTGGTTATGAGCAGCACAGAACACATATACAGTATATTGCAAGAGCTTCTCAAATAGTGACCCCCCCGCTTTCAGAAAATACTCATCTGTATATGGCTAATGAATTGTGTTTATAAGGACTTCATAAAAAAAGTTTCTTGCAAAAATTTTGATTTATTTTGTTACATTTTAATAATTGATTTATATCACTGTTTAGTCCAAAAGAAAATGAAGATTGGTTAAATTATAATGTTTCCATTGATTTTTATAATCTAACCTGTATCACTATAATTTTGGGTATAACTTTCTATAGCTTATTTGTCTTTTTAGTGTCTGTTGTTTTCATTACTCAGTCATCTGTTTGTAGCCTTTCCTGAAACTTTATGCATTTCATTAGGACCACAATCTACAGTATATATGTTATGCAATGTCTGCAAATACATGTGGAAATAATACATTGTGGGTGCACAGCTAAAAGGTTCATGCAAAAACATTATGTAAAATAAATATTATGTAACATACAGTATATTGTAGTGTAATTGAATTGGATTAAATCCAATGAATACGTGATTTGGGGTTAAGTTGGTTAATTGTGATGTTTAGCATGTTCTTTTCTGTGCCAAGCATGCATATTTATTGCTCTGAGGGATACAGTTCCAGTCCCTGTAGCCTGATCTATACCCCATTGGAACTCCCACATACAGATTTGCTTGTGATCTACATGATGTGCTTATATATAGAATATATAATTTTCCACGTTGCAACTATACATTTATTGGCGGCTGATTAGGTGAATCACCCTATACACTGAATAGCTAGACTAGGCTACTTTATGTTTATGATTTATTTATGATTTGATCTAAATTGATATTGTGTTTTCGAGAATTTCAGTACGCTACAAATATAAACCAATACGCTGGATTCCGGTCCTGTGTTGACTTGAAAATGCTGATGAACATATTGCATTTGATGAGTCTTTTGTGGGATTGCTTTTAAAAATGTATTTCAGAGGGCCACTTTGTAAAATATCACTGCTTCTGAAACTATTTACCTTTTGAATGCACTTATGTTTCTTTTTCATGGCCTAGCATAGCTTGCACAGTTTTGCTCAGTCCTTGAATATTCAAAGCATCGAGTCTTCAATCATGAAACGTTACATCACTAGCTGAACTGTCCACTCCCCATTTTTACAAGCTGAGAGCGCCTCCCTTCCTAACCATTCCACCAATTAGTTTGGGAGAAATCAAGCATTGTCTTCTGGATGAGGACTGAACAAGTGTTTAAAAGTGTTAACAACGACAGGTAGGACAACCTTTTCAGAGATTGTTTTTCTATAAAGCAAATCTTCAATAGGATATTGTTTTCATGATAACCCGGAGTGCAGGCTACTGTAGCGCGCTTGAATTTGCAAACGAGTCTTAGTGAAAGTCTAGTCGATAAAGGAATTAAATAAATTTTTCTATGCAAATAAGCAAATTATGACAAACCGTCACCTTTGTTTTTTAATGTCGATGTTATTAAGGCTGGCAAATGCACCTAAATCGCGCAGTATTTCTTTAACGAACACGTTTGAAGAGTAGCCTAGGTAAGACTTTTGCTCTAGCCTATATATCGCGTAGCCTATTGCTTATCTACATGACATAACTTATAACAGATAAAGCAAAACTGTGTAGCTTTATCTTGAGATGTTTAGCTTATACCACAAGTTTTGGCTTTTTTTAAAGGGAATAAGAACTCAGGTTTAATAAAGTCTGTTGAGGGTGTTTCAGACCTCAGGCGCTGTCCGTGGTACTCAAGGCTTCCTATAGTTTTTACAGTAGGCTACAGTATGTATACCGGCTCGCAAGGCATATAGGCTATTCATGTGTCAGGACACATATCCGTTTCAGTGCATATGTTTTAGTCGGCTATAAAGCTACTACAAAAATAACAGAAAAGCAAAAACACAATTTTTTGTGGGGTTTACCTCTTGAAGCAAACAACGTTTTCTTATCCATTGCTTAATGTATTTTACTTTTGCATCTCAATTTTCGTCAACCACCTGCTCAAACTTATATTGAGGACTGACATTGGACAGGTTTATTTTACAGTTATAATGTGGAATGCTTTGAGTGTGGTACTTCTTTTCGTATGAGAAGAATTATTACATTTGATCAACCTGCATTTATCTTCCCAGTGATTTAATCAGCACTATTCAAACTGAAACCCAACCCTCTCCATGTCCTTCATTTCTTTATGGAAGTGAGATGATATTCTTTTCAACAAGAGAGCACTGACTGCAAGCAAGAACTACTGATTTGTGGGTTTGACCCTGCAAGACTGGAACTCTTGATTTATAAATTATTTGGGAACATTTGCACTACATCCAATCACCCTGTGCTCTGTCGGAAAGGGGTGCTCTGAGAAGCATCGGCCATTAACAACATTTCTCAGTTATCAACAGCTCCATTTGCCCTGAGCCAGGATGAATGACATTCAGGAGGCCACCTCCCCAGCTGCTGGCCTCAGTGGCCCCGCTACATGTGTCTCTAAAGTAGAGCTGCGTGTCTCCTGCAAAGCCCTGCTGGACCGAGACACGCTCAATAAGTCCGACCCTTGTGTCATCCTAATGGTGCAAACCCAAGGACAATGGACTGAGGTACTGTACGCTCTGGTCTTCTTGTCTTTATTTTTTGGAGAGAGAGAGAGAGTGTGTGTTACAATTTGGATCAGATCCATCCATGTGAAGGGCTATTTTCTTAACACTTGTTACTGTACATAGCCAAACAATTTGACATTTTTTTCGCTTAATCTTAAAATGTTAATAAGACTATTTCTCAGCATCTCTCCATTAAGAGAAATGTCCAAAACCTAACAACAAAATTAACAACACCTCAGAGCATGTATGTTAAAGGATACAGTTGTTACACAGTAAGTTGAGTCATTCCTCCTGAATCACATTTAAGTACTGCTTAACTTTGTAAGACCACGCAATTGCAGTGTGTAAAATGTCATGCTTAAGAATAAATCCTTAATCATACTCCTATTATCCAAACACCTGCACCTGTTTACAAGATCTTTCAGTAAACAACTATGGAGAAAATTTTGATTTTCTTCCATTATTGCCGCTATGATTGTGAATTTATTGCCGCTATGAATTTCCCCTATGGATCTACAGTATATCCGTTACAGATTCTGGTTTCAAGAGTAGCCACATAAATCATATATAAATGGTTTCATATCATTTCCAGAACCTATTATCCTTGCTCATGAAGAGTACGCATTCTCTGTCTATACTATGCAAGGAAGGAAAACGGTCAGTTCTGTACTGCTTGTACAGCAGTATAGAATTACATGGGACAAAGCACACACCACCATGTAAATGATGAGATCAGTACTGGTTGTGTGCTACACAGAAATGACAGGAATAAATTTACATCCTGCCTGAGACATATACTGTTCTGAAGTGTGGGCAGGAGGTTTGTTTCCTTGTTAATCAAACCATGCAGATGTTTGTGAAATATGAACACAGTAGAGTACAAAAAAGCCTGGAGAGTGACTTGGGTTGTAAATGTGTCCTTACGTATTATACATGACTCCTGTTGTTTAATATATATACAATGTAATGTACTGTATAGCCTAAAATGTAGAGTACTCAAAGTGCTTCCCCTCCATTAGCTTCTATACTGGGAGGTTAAATAAATATGCATAATGTTTATAAGTAGCTGAATTAACTCATGCCACCCATTTTTCTGGTAACAGCTTAAAAGCACGATCTTTTGCATTATTTGCTTAGCATAAAATGAATCATCCTTATTTAAATACATAAAATACCCTGTCAGCACCTATGAGCCAACAGCAAACCTTGAAGCAAAAGCATTAGTGTTTTTGTCCCTTGCCTTTGTAAACTCTACACTTTGACAGTGCAAATGGTTATATTCAAGCTACGATACTGTCAGTGCTCTCCAGCCCGACACCAACAGAAATCAGGCATCACACTGGCTGCAGCACAGCAAATCCTTTTGTAACTCTGATTAGCTCTTATCAACAAACAGATTTATCAGACTCATCTCAAATCTGTCCATCCAGATGGCTCTAAGAGGGGAAGAGAGAGATCATGAAAAATAATGAATAGCAGAGGATGAGGCTGAGGAAACATGCCTTTGCCAGCAGTTCTATTATACTGTAGATCTAGACATCTCATTGTTACATTGTGATAGTCATGATCAATGTAATCTGATTGGCTGTTATAGTCAGAGTTTAAAGGTACAGGCCCAGTCCTTGATTTGGTGTCCAGAATTACCCTTCTGAAACCAGCATTATACAAACATTGTTGTATTGGTTTGACTGGTGCATGGGCGTCCCTTACGAAAGCAATCCAGGTGGACTATTTCTCTTGTATTTGAACTGTACATGCTATTATCACCCTCACACAGTTGTATTTTCAAACAGGCTAGGGTTTGGGGTTCCTTGTGGATCTATGAAGCTATCTTAGAGTGCATGTTCAACGCCAAAAGTTGTACAATACATTCACATTCTTTGTGCCTGAATGACAGCTCTGACATTAGGAGCAGATGGGGCCTAAGACAGCTAAGCTCAGACATGCCAGACATTGAGCGACAAGAATGAATCCTTTGTGTATCCTAAGCTTAGATTTCAGAAACCACAAATTTGTTGTGGTGCCACTCTGATAACAAAGTAGTAACGATAATTGCTCTGATCCTGCTAAAAATAGAAATTTTCCAGGAACACATTGTTTTTCTTAAATAATTAATATATTAATATCAAGATTATAAAATATGAAATTTTTCTTTTGTCTGGCATTTGTATATATTATGCAGTATGTAATTCAACTGCCAATCAGTTAAACAAATCAACAGCTATATTAAATCATATTTTCATCGATTGGGTTTTTGATTAGTTAAATTAACATGGTTACAGGAAGGAAGTATTTACTGAACCCATTGTGATTTATTTTTGGTTTGAACCTAGCTGGACCGGACAGAGGTGATCAAAAGCAACCTGCACCCAGTCTTTGCCAAGGTCTTCATGTTAGACTACTACTTTGAGGAGGTACAGAAGCTGCGATTTGAGGTGTACGACATCCATGGAACGCACAGCATTGGGACGCGTGATGATGACTTCCTGGGTGGAGTGGAGTGTACACTAGGCCAGGTAGGCAGTGTGAAATCCTAATAAAGCAATGTCAGCAATGCATGTAGAATGTATAAAGGTACTGTATGACACCAATATCATATTCAAGAAGTTGTTTCTTGTAATTATAAACCACAATTAGAACTAATAAAAATTCATATTAATTTGAAATAATTTAAATATTAACGCAAAATTGATTTGTAAATATAAAATCCAAAATGTGACAATGCTGAGATAATCTTAATAACCATATGAAGTGTGTTTGCAGTATCAATGCAAACAGTGCTGTACTCAATTTAATGTAGTATATTATACACTATGCAGATATAGTGAATGTACTATTTGTGTATATTTGAAAGTGGCATTGATTACTCGTATCATTTTACATTGTTTATTGTTTAAGGGCTCTAGTATAGCATCATATTCATCACAGTATACTGTTGGTTTCCTGTAGATTGTGGCCCAAAAGAAGATGATGAAGCCTTTGTTGTTAAAGTATGGAAAGTATGCAGGGAAATCCACCATCACGGTAAGTGTCTTTCAAAGGTTCAAAGGTCAGTGAACAGAAAACAAAATGCAAGAGAATTTCAAATAATTAACAAATGAAACTCATTAAAGGCAACTGAGGCAAGTAAATCTATATGCCAGATCCTTTGTCAAAAAGGAGCTTAATATAATGATGTTTTTAGTGTCATAAGGCACCATATAGCATACCTTAAACATAAACTAATAATAACTAATAATAATGTGCAATCTGATTAAATACAATGTCTAAATGAATGAATGTGTGTCTTCATTTATTTGTAGCTTTTATATGAATTGTGTAAATGTTGTCAAAGTCGAAATTCACCATGAAAACCAAATGTCAACCAAATAACCCTGGTTGTATTTTCAGGTGCATGCTGAAGAAATTTCTGGCAACAATGGATATGTAGAGCTTTTCTTCTGTGCCAAAAAGCTGGATGATAAGGTAGGAGATGTGAAAGGCAATATCAAGTCTTTTAGTCAGTCAAGTCAATTTACTTTTCATTTAATCCAGTGACTGTCTCTCTCTTTTATAGCTCTTGACAATGATGTGCTAATGTAATGCTCTGTATGCCCAAACGCAAAGTGCACACAACCTGCCAGTGTCCCTTAGTTACAGTATTTTAATATCTCTTTTACTCCTATGTTCCCTTTTCTGTCATGCGAATATGTATATGAAACAGATGCATTTCCCTTCACTATTCTCTTGCTGAATTATCTGAAAGGGCGTTATGTTTCCATTGCTAGCATAGGCGTTTGGTTTGAGACATTTACAGTGTTGACATCACTGACCTTGTCTGCCCCACAGAGCTCAAGGCAAACACTTTGTATTTCAGCCGACAAGGCAGCGGGACCCCTGTAACGATGGTTACTGCTGTGATACCAAGCCTCTCCTTGTTCTCAGGAGGCTAGCTTAGCCTATGTTTCCTAATAATATAAGATACCTGTAATATACAGTACAGTAATCATTTCATGATCCTTGAACCTAAAGCATTATACAATATATGTGTTAATTTCTAGAGAGAGAGAGAAGCTATTTAGATGGACTGCATTTATATAGCGCTTTTCTAGCCTATTGGCCACTCAAAGTGCTGTACATTATTGTCTCACATTCACCATTCACACACACATTCATACACCGATGGCGGTGCAAGCCATGCAAGGAGC
>JAODUG010068090.1:0-32104 GCA_027564795.1 Aphredoderus sayanus
GCCTGGACCGCATCGAGCTCTACGACTGCCAGCAGATCACGCGCGCCGGCATCAAGAGGCTACGGGTGAGTGGAGACCCCTCCCCATTATTAGTTCCTTAATTGTGTTTTTGTGCCCTCAAAACACCGACTATTTTATTGGTGTTCATCATTTATGTTATTGATTATTATATTAATTATATAGCCCAATATTTGAAACTACTGTATGCCATTGTCATGGACGCAATAGAAACATATAGGCTTGAATGTGTGCACAGAATATTTTTGTGAAACATACAGAAATGAAATGAATGTGCAGTGCAGAATACGTTTTGAATTAGACATTTTAGGTATTGTGTTGCTTGTTTTAAAGCTATTTTTACTTATAATGTGGATAAATATGTTTATTATGACCGAATATACCTTTTTACTGTTAATTAATTGTATAAGCTCAAAAGCAGGATATTCTCAACAAACAAGTACTGTATAGTAGCCTAATTCGTTGATGGAATATAACTAAAATTAGGCAAACACTTTTTGTAGGCTAGGCATATTATCGTACTACCATGCTAACGACCTGCTCAGCCTTATAAATCATATGGGAGGTGATCAAAGTTGGATGGAGGTGAGAAGAATTGAATTGTCTATAAATATGTTGACAGGCAAACGAATCTGAGGTAGTTTATTACTAAATCCTTAGAAAAACCTCAACTACGTCGATGTTAGGACTCTAACATCAACATAAACATAAATTTTAACATGCAAGATGCAACCCAAAAAGTCATAAAGGACATATAATAGGTCTAGAACACAGGTTTTGTGCGCAGGCTTTTGACACGATAACAAAGTAGGCTAGCAGGCTTAATACAAATAAACACTATGCTATATGCTTTGATGTGATAGACTACGCTAAGTGGCATCAAATCACTTTAGTCTGGTTAGGTATTCGGGTCTGCGCAGAGGGAAGGGCCTTGCGTGACAAGCAGAGACAAACAAGACTCTCCTGACTAACGTGTCCTGCAGGCACAGGCCTACATTAAAAGTGGACTCTTACATCTTTCATGCCGCTTTTGGTGATCTCGCCTGATGCATGTATGTTTAATAATATCAGATGTTGTTCAGACCCTATTGGGAGAAGACTAAATTGCTTCAAATTGATCGGAACAAAACGTGAACAGGACTGCTCCTCGATTGATGACTTGCTGTAGCCTATAAGTCTATTTCGATAGACGATAAGTGCTTGCATTCGTCCCTAATGCTGTTGAATTGAATATTAGGCCCATATCCTGGAAATTGCGAAGAGCACAACGTAGCCTTTTAAATTTAATAACGAACTTGTCGACAATGTTTGACCAAAGTAACCAAAAAGTAAGATTTGTTAATTAGAAATCACACGATGGACAAGCAATAGCAGTCATCCCGCCATTAGGCCAAGAAATGTTTAGGCTTCATAAAAGACCCATTTTCATCCATTAAAATATAGTTTAATGCCAGTAAAACAATCTCAATAAAATAACTAACTAGCATGGCGGTTATATATAAATAGTATTATTATTATCTGTTATTCTGGTGAATGTGGAAGTCGTACAGATGATTGAACTTCATGTAATGCCCTATATGCATCCTACTCTCCATGCATGCTGTCCTTCGGGGGACATGATTTATTTAAAAATATGGACCCTTTCTATAAGCTAATATGACAGAAGTGCTTGCTTTAACCTTGGGGTTGGGGGGAGGGGGAGGGGCAACGCACTCCTGAGTCAGCTGCCCTCACAATGCTTCCTTGAGCATGCCCTGCTCCTTTCTCACGCGATTCCTAAATACTGCTAAACAGGCCGCTGACTGTATGCAGTTATGCACACCTATACGCTATTATTCATACGAATATTTTTAGAAAACTGAAATAAATGTAACTTAATTAAAATAAGTTAAACTGTGAACAGACATTTGTGAATATACTCAAATTGTAATTGGATATTGATTTTATTGAAATGTTTGGGTAAAGCCTGTCATGAATGCATACATTTTTCACAATATGTTCTGAGTGAAAGCAAGCTGGAAGCGCCGTCCAAAGATCATTTTGGAAAGGACGATTTTAAAAACTTATAGAAAAGTCCTACTGGTAGTCCAATTTATCAAACCTCAAAGACGTGTGTAATTACTAGCAAGAATTATGTGTAGACTAAAGACCTATAGGCCTACCTGCCGTGATATCGAGAAAATTAACATTTGGCCTCTCAATTCCTGGCAGAGTTAAAGGCAATAGTGGAATTCTTGGGAGCAAATATCTGATGTCCCATAAGCCTGGCTGTTTTTCTTGGTTATCTTCCAATGTTGAGCTGTAATCCATCAGACGTGTTCCTTTGTTCAAACCCTCAAGGCCTCAAACATGATTTCTGTGTCTATCTGCTTGGACTTCACTAATCGCATGAGTTTGCCTCACACACACACACACACACACACACACACACACACACACACACACACACACACACACACACACACATTGGCTTCTGCGACAACATAACATTGGTATTTTATTTTAAATATACCAGGAGGATTAACTGCACAGCAGCCGATGATTTAAAGGTATACTCCCTTTATGCGTTATTGGCCTACCGCCTAGAACTCCAAATGTCTTTCATCTTGGTATCTTGGGGTCACTTGTTTGGGTTTGAAAAGCAACTGTGCAGGAGAGTCATGCGCTCCTTATTTTCAAACCATAACTACAACGATGTTTTCAACCACAAGCGTTATTGCGGTCATGGAAATGAGTGTCCCTTTAATCGATTTTAACTTCAGGGGATTTTCTGCTTGGCACATAAGTTGTGGATAAATCTTGTTTCACAAAATGGCACACAAAAGAGAGATAGTCAGAGATAGTTAAACGGGGGGAAGGGCGGGGCGGAGGTTAGAGAAAGGACTTTTTGGCATAGGCTTAAAAGATCAAGCCCGTTGTTCTTTTGTACTAAGCTGATGAGCTGGTTGTTAACAGGGGTTAATTTTCCCTTAAAGGGTTAAACAAACTGGCATTAATAGTTTATGCTATGACAAGACCTAAATGAGCTTCTAATGGGGTCCAGCATTAATACATTTGGAATAACAAAACCAAGGTAATTTTTGATGCATTTCAACTTCAGCAGTTAGTCTGTGGAATAAGCACTCACACAGGAAACAACTCACACAATGCATTTTGGCTTGTCTGGATGAATTGGGTTCTTGGTGCATTGGGGTGAGAGGTAATAGGGATTAAGTGAGAGAAGTATGCGTCACTCTCAATGGCTGTGATTTAGAGTTTTCATTTGAGTTTTTGAAAGCATTTGGACCAGTCAGAGCAATGGAGTTTGATTATGTGGAGTGATATATTGGTATTAAACAGTATATTATATTATATTATATTCTAAATACTGTATGTTACAATGCCCGTTGCACCATTTTAAATATGGTGCAATGGTTTAAGGCATTGAAAACAAGCTAAGAACATATACAGTATGTAGTTTCATGACTGCCCTATACATATAGGGCCTTCTGGTTGCCTGCCTCTGTTAAGGCTAGTTTAAGATTTCTGGACCTCACCAATCTCATTCTGGCTCAGGCCCTTCACCTAAGAAGCTCTTATCATCATCGTGACCCATTATTTTCTTTGCTCGTCTACTAAGAGGTTTTTCATATGAGAGCATTAATGCAGACATTTTTATTCTCTTCGACCCACAGATGAAAATCTGAGCCATTTCGCTAATGATATGGATTAGACTAATTTGGTTGTGTGTCATCTGGATGAACCTGGAAATAATGGTGGATTGGCAGATGACACTAGATGATGTGTATGTTTATTTGGTTAATGAAGATGGGTTATTTAATGAGAGATACTTTACTTATTAATCATGTACAGTGGTCTCCTCCATTGGGATAAATAATGGCAGGGGCATAAACTGAAATCTTGGTAATTTTGCAAACATTTTAAAAAGTAAATGTAAAACAAACGATTACAGATATAATACAACTAATAATGGTATTAGTATTAAATTGCAATAAGGAGTTTAACAGTTTAGGGTTAGTTTTGTTTTGTTTAGAAAAGATTAAAGCCACAAAATATCAGACTAGATAACCTTTTATATAGCAATGTTATTTAAAGAATACCTATAATAATCAATATATAGTGTAACACTATATAATTTAAGATTCTTTTTACCGTGTATAACTTAGGTTATGGTGATATTAAGAAATATAAATCACATGCTCCCAGCATTAAGATACTTTAGTTAAAATAATCATTAAGCATGAATGTAAATACATTTTAGATCATAATAAGTCTCGATTATGTAAAATATTGTTTGCAAATTAACAATAACGATACATGGGCAAATATTTGAAAGATTTGCCAGGGAAAAGAATAATAGTAATAATAAAAGAAAATATTGCTACTTAAGTCAATATGTCAATTTCTGCTAATATAGTAACTTAGAATTTTTTTATATGTCTAATAGGCCTAATCATAGAATAATGTAAATCTAATTTGACGTAATAAGACATTTAAACAAAAAAACAAAAACAAAAAAATAAAACACTAGTTTTATATAGCCACTAGCCTTCAATTAGGCCTAAACAAATAACATAAAAGAAAATCAATTCTAAACACAACATACCTCAGATCATGGTCTATAAAAGTATTTCACTGTTTATTAATTTGTGAAAGACGACATTTTTACATTTATTTTTACCTGGCAAATCAATTAAGAACAAATTCTTTTTTTACAATAACGGCCTTATGCAGACTTTTGAGAAACTAAACACGAACCAAATTAAGAAGGTAACTACTGTCATAAAGTAATCAAGTGCATGGACAAATATAACCAATAGGCGGTACTGTGCCATTCTGAAAAAAGCTCTCTCCATCTCCACCCACGGAGTATACTCCTGCCTGAGGACATGACTCCATCTCTGCGTTGGTTCGCTCTTTAATTGACCTAAATAAAGCATCTTAGAGTCAGGCTCTCTCCATTTCCTCCAGGCAGACAGACAAGCGGTGCAGTGGGAGATTTTACTGTGGAGAATCTACTATTTTCTGTTGGGAATATACCAACATTTCAACCCAAGCGTGGCTCTCGCACTTTCCCACGGTCATACTTTCATGGAATGATCGGCATGCAGTTCATAAGAACATATTACTGATAGGAGAAAAGGATCCAGAAGAATGACACTACAACGCGTGGGGAAAGCATAATCATTAAAAAAGTGCAAAGTTGGGTGAGAGAGAGGACGTATAGGCTAAAGATGCCGAACGACAAAAACAAGGGAACTCAATTTTCTCTACTGAAAGGTTCGTCATTTTCCATTGACAATTTACTTCGCTCGACCCGGACCACCAGAAGGGCCTCGGTCGTATACGACGATGAATCCATGGGGTTTCAAGTCGCATTTAGTGAACGCTGCTCTCAGGCAGGACGTCAATCCTCTCCGGAGACAAGACGTCTTAACGATACTGACAAATTGAGCCGGTGTGGGACATCGCCGAGAAGGTCCATGAGTAAGTCGCGTCGTCGCATTGTCACTTGTATTCCGTTGGGTACAGTAAAAGCTAGTATTGCATGCACTTATAGCTATGTCAACATAGGCTGTATAGCTTATGCGTGAAATAATATAGCTTAATAACAACGAATTATATTATTATCACTTTAATAAAGCCTATGATAAACTGTTCCAATCCCCAACATGACTTTATATATTTGATGTATCTAGGTTATGCTATTTTAACTATCTCTACACTTCATATCAACCTAAAGAAGGAAATGAGCTTCATTTAAGAGTGCGTAGTTTAATAGTCAATTCGAGCAAATCAAATCGAGCACTTAACGTTTGTAAATGTATGCAGGACGAACGGATGTTTGTTAGCCTATATGAGTAGCCTGCAGCCTGCATTGCAAATTACCAATGCAAGGTCATATAGCTATAGCGCATAGAAATACAACTAACTTCATGTTATTCTTTGCAGGTCCATATCAATCCAGGATGTCAGGAGAACCCAGTTACCACAGTGACCAGGATTTCCTGAACTGTGCGTCCGAATACAACGATGAACAGCGGGACAGAGGGGACCAACATTTAACTGACGCCAAAGACGATGACGACACACTCTCCTCTTGCTTTTCGCGGGAGCACAGCTTGGACATTGAGGACGCGAAAGCAACGCGTAAAAAGAAAACGCGGACGGTCTTCAGTCGGAGTCAGGTGTTTCAGTTGGAGTCCACGTTCGACTTGAAACGTTACCTGAGCAGCACCGAGCGGGCGGGGCTCGCCGCCTCTCTCCAGCTCACCGAGACACAGGTAAAGATCTGGTTCCAGAACCGCCGGAATAAATGGAAGAGGCAGGTTCTCGCGGACATGGAGGCCAGCAGTACTCACTATTCAGCCCAGAGGACAGTAAGAGTACCCATTTTGTACCACGAAAACAACGTCCAGGTGGCATACAGGGACTTGCCTCATGTGCCGCGGTCCGTGGCCGGCATCACTATAAACTATCATCTGCCACTCTTTACCGACCCAATATCTTTCATGACATCACAGATCTCAGGTCTGGTGTAACTATTAGAGCTGGGTCAATCAATAAATAGCCTATAAAAGTCTCGGATGTCTACATTTCTCTTCACAGACCCACATTTAGCACGAGAGGAAAATGTGTCCTATAGCCTTAATTGTTTGCAGACTTCAGTGCGATAATGTTATTTTTGTTAAGTCAACTCTTAAGTATGAAGCATATATGTTGCGGCACATTATCGACGATGTTGTTTTCGCTTCGCGTTTGGGTGTTCACATTATTTAACAGTTTCATACTGAATTTTTTACTCCAAAAGTTAATAAAACATTATTTATGCACGTTATTGTTATGTATTGTTTATTTAAATGAAAAGTGCAACATGCAGTACTACAAAGCCAGAACAAGCGTAACTTGACTAATTTCCCGAAATGAGGCTACTGACCGTGAATTGAGCTAAAATCTGAGAAAAAATAATTGCATATACCCATTGGCAAGTAAGTCCCAGGATGTGTAAACAAAATATTTGACTAACAATCACAGAAGAGGCTACAGGTGACCATATACTTACCATGACATCAGAAAGAACAGACCTATAGCAGTATCTTCATTCATTGTACACGAAGCGTTGAGCCAATGCACATAATCTCTCTTGACAGAAAATGGTTCAGTGTTAAAAAGTATTGCAGCTGCGTAAATATGCTTCCAGCCCACGCCTGTCTGGATACTTGGCGTCACGCTGCCCCCACAACCTCGCCAATCAAATGCTGCCAAACCACAGTCTTCCGGTTCATTGAATAACGGTACTCTGGCTCTGCTCAACTCTAGTTGCAATCAAGGAGCAATGGTGCTCGGAGTGTCCAGAGACGACGAGGATCTGGGAGTCTTGGGCATCATTCAGGTCTCGCGGAATACCGTACATGCCAGGGAAAATGAACAAAGGGGGCGTCCCATGTCGAACTACTTCTTTTACGTTTACCATCGAAAATATTTTAAACCTGAAGCAAAATACCAAGAACTTAGACGCGCACGTGGAAAACAAACAGGGATATAAAAAGGATTTACAACCTCAATGTGAGGAGATGTACCGCGTTCGGAAGCTGCACGAATCGGACAACATATCGAACGATATAGGTGAGTTAACTGTCAGAAAATTACACTTTACCACAAGTAGTATAGAGTAGGCTACACCGTGAAATCATAGGAATTACGTATTGTCTGTATATAGCCGTGTCTGGCTATATACGTATGTTCCATATGCAGCAAATATTATCCCAGACTTTATTTGAACCACTGCTTCCAAACATATTGTGTCGCTTCGTTTTACAGTCGACTCAAAAGGCCACCAAGAATCACCGGGCGCGCGTGCAGTCTGCGGGGACAACGCTGAGATAATTGACACTTATCCCAGAGCCGAGAGCGCGCACAGCTCAGACGACGCTTCCGAGCGCCACCAAGATGCCAACACGGATCCAACTAAAGCCACGGCGAAGAAGAAGACGCGCACCATCTTTTCCAAAAGACAGATATTTCAATTGGAGGCTACTTTCGACATGAAGAGATACCTTAGCAGCGCGGAGCGCGCGTGCCTTGCAAACTCTCTGCAGCTCACCGAGACCCAGGTGAAGATCTGGTTTCAGAACCGGCGGAACAAGCTGAAGAGACAGTTATCCACGGACTTGGACGGATCCGCGCCCGTAGATCACTTTTTAGACGCAGGAAAAAATGTGCAGCTACCGACATTTTACAAGGATAGCAGTCTATTGGGTGGATGTTTGTTACCGATGCCTTTCCCAGTGATGTACCCGGCCGCTAATACTGCACCTTACATTTACTTTTCAAATGCTGGTAAATATTTTGGCCTGTTTGATGCGGACGGATGAACAATGACGCGCAATGACATTAAATGACTTGGACCTAGCCCTGGCGTGGTTAGTCCACTCGAATAAAAGCCTGTAGTTTCCTTTAATAGAGGCCCATGAACCATTCCATGTGAACAGTTTATTCAACGAATGCATGTGACACTTTTTCGTTGTTATTATTATTATTATCAATATTATTATTATTACCTCATTGATACGCAATACTCCATAGTGAACAGATATTCACCACAACATGCATAATATCCAGACAATAACCAGTGTTTAACTTTGTACAGGTAAATGTCAATGAATGTACACTTGATTACATCGACCATTTTTCCTTTAACTTTATATGGGTCTTGAATTTCGTTTCCTTATTATGCAGTATACATTTGATTTAAAATGAACTTTACACTTATTCATTAAGAGACTTTTTACATTATTTTCCACCTGACATTTGATATTACAGATTGTAAAGCTATTAATACAGTATATGATGAAATTAATATGCAATAAAACGCTGTACTGTTTGGAAAGTTTGTTGAATTTGATGCTGAATCAAATGTTTCAGCAAAAAAAAATTAGGGCATGTTTAGTGAAGTGAAACTGGCCTATGCGTATAGGCTTATAGCCTAGCCTATTTTCAGCCATTGCACACTATATAAAATTACAATTTGACATGTTAAGTAAGTGAATAAAAGACAATGTATTTTATTGTAGGTATCTCTTTTTGGAAAAAGAAAAACCTTTAAAATACCTTTTTAAAGCAGTAGTAGTTTTGTTAGCTATTGTGTTTTGGTTGTCGTTTTTAAAAGAAATATCCATATTTAAAGCTGCAAGTAGAAACGTATTAAATTGAACCATTCGAATTTATTGTTAGATTTATGCAAGGAATCTCAGCTTATTGGCAATCAATTCATACACACATTCAAATAGCCTATTGGTTAGTACAACTGTCAATTATATGAGCATGCCTGGGTGTCGACTATGAAGACTCCATACTCATGATTTGTAGCCTACTGCCTGAACCCACATAGTGTTTATCCCACAGCTATAATGGTTTTGCTCCTGAATCTAATATTCACACCATTTACTATATGAAAAAAAGTGTTCTGTCACTTTGAAGAAAATTATAAAAGCAGGATAAAGTATGGTTTTTGAGTGCATGTGCATTTAACTAATTGTGAGAGCACAATTACATATTACTTGTGTTCCAATTCAATTGTTTCTATCAGTTTTGGAACTTAAAAATGGAGGGTCAGGAGAAAACTTCACCATTTAGCCTAATTGTCAGTTGGAATAAAATCATGTTAGATATTAATTTGGTATGGAGTAGCCTAACCACATAATTTCTAATGACCCTCACAATCCAATCCATAATTTCAAATGTAAACATTATTGTATTGAAAATAAGCAATATTTATTATCTCAAATGTACAACATTTGTAATCACCTACAGCTCATATACAAGTCCAATTAAAATTGTATTGTTTAACAAGCTTTAACTTATAGGACCAAACCTTTTTAAATGACTGTAAATGAAGTGACTGCAGTTGATACAAGACTTGTAAAAGTACATCCCATGACATTGTTTCTGTGTATATCCCTTATAGAGCTGAGTGATTGGTGCTCCGCTCCTTTTCTCCACCCACATAGGCTCACACTGCTCTCCACCCTGCCCTTACAGTCACCACAAAGTTCATTCAATTAAAATGTAAACAGTCTACTTACTCATAAAACCCTTAATAGCAGCATTATTGTAACTTCTCGTAATGGTATTTGTTGCACCATTGTCACCAATGTAGCCAATGTTGGTTACTTGAAATATACTGTAGACATCTAAGTTAAAGGTGTGTTAAGCAATTATATGCTAATACACTTTTTGGCAAATTCAGTGAATATCTCCTCATGGTCCACTAGCTGTCTGTTCTGTATAAGCACTGACAAAATATCTGGTGTTTCTACAGAGCCCTAGCTCTGTTAATGGGTACGCAAACATGGTGCAGACTGCACCACACTAATGTATTCTAGGCATGGCAATATGTCCAATTTGAAGGGTGGATCTTCTGAGGGAACACCCTATGGCTTCGAAGGGGTGCAGTGTTTCAAGTTCAAATATATTTTTCCAGCATCGCTTACCGCACCTTTAAAAACACAAGAATGACAATGTATCACCTCTCTGCGGAACAAGAAAAAAGTTTCATTTCCATCAAGGCTGAGCATATAGCTTAGAATGCATTTCTACATTAACAGTCAGTGAAAAACAGCATGTGTATAGATGTGCACCACTGCTTCTGGAGAGATTTCTCTCCTAAAGCGCCCAGCAAGCTGCACTTACACACTGTTTCCGGGTCACTTCTCCCTTCAGTGTCGAAGTCACTCGCTGCTTTCTTCCTGTCACACAGCCATTCAGAGCCCTGTCACTGTTAACCTGTTCACTCAACCACTTAGTCTGCCCGCAAATCACTTGTTTTATCTGCTAAATTCCTGTCGACCTTCCCATTCAAAACGCTGCGCAACAAGGATTAGGTAGTAGCCTACATTGCTATATAGAAAAGGCAAAAACAAAAGTTAAGTTAGCTAGCATTAGTTTATACTAATATTTGATTATTTTACGTTTTATGCCTACAGGGTTAGATTTTAGGCTTACACAAGAAATCTTTCTTTATCTTATCTTATATAATCTTTTCTTTAAGGAAAATGTAAAATATACCTACTGTATAATGTATACTATTTATAAAATATTATGTACATAATTCTAATTATTAGTTTATTTATTTATTATTTTAATATCTTGTAAACTCAATTAAAAATGATAGCAATTAATTATTATTATTAGTAAATGAATGAGCATGGGTGTGCATTATATAATAGTTAAAATAGTTAATAATTTGTTTCCTCTAAACCAAAACCAATTGTCATGTTATGAAAGTCTGTTTAAAGTTAGTTTGTTAGTTCAGGCTAGCAGCGCCCTATGTAAATACAGACAAGCAAACAACCACTACCATGTTCAGCCCCATTCATAGATTTGTACTGTATGTAACTGTAAACTGTAAAAACAGAAAAAGTGCACAATGAATAAAACAAATATTATGCATCTATACTTTATTTTTTCTACTTCTGTTTATTGGCAATAGTCTAAAATGGAAATGAGTGATAACAAAATAGTTTTCTAATGCGACTAAGATGTTGACGTGAGAAAGGCTCACCAAATGGAAGACAATTAGAGTACTTAAGCTTAATTAACAGATCAACAGACATGTGTGTATGTGCGTGGGTGCATGCGTCTGTGTGTACTGTACGCGTGTGCGTGTGTGTGTGTGTGTGTGTGTGTGTGTCTGCTCGCGTCCTCATGTGTGTCTGAGCCGGGTGGGGTTTACAGTCGCCAGACTTCCTGACTGCAGTGTGAAGCGCTGGTGAACGCAGCCCTCACTCTGTGTGTGAGCACTCCGTTCTCCGACCACAAGGTTCATATGACCCCGCTAGTCTGCCCTTGGCCAGGCTGGGAGGCCCATCCATGCCTTGTCTGTCAGAGGCCAGGAAAAACCCATTTAAATCCAGACCTGATCACAAGTATCCAGACAGAGCTGTTATCGATGACTGTGGAGCATTGTGGGGTATAGCACACGCGATTGACTTACTGCCAACAGGGCTACACAAAGGAGGGTTTTCTTGCAACGAAATGGGACTAGGACTTGGACTGGGACTGTGGCGGAGTTCTCCCAGGCTGATGTTCACCTCCAGTCCACACAGAGCTGTCAGCGCCATGCTCAAATTTGACCGTCAAAACGCCACGAGGCACCTGGTTTTCATTCAGTGCTAAATGCATGAATGTGAATGACTAATGTTTGAAATGCTTTATCCCCAATTGCAAGTGATGATGTGGTCCGGGCCAAATGACTGTGGCATGAGTCGCTCTCTCAAGCCACTGGCACAATAATACTTCTCATGAAACAGATATATAGTATGTTGGACTACGCCACCACATTTTACCATAACTGCAGCCATAATGTCATTCAAATAGTTGCGTGATAAGTCATTTTAAATCACACTAGAAATACTGACTGGGGAAATGTATAATAACACAGTACTGTGTGTATTATCTTGAGGCACAGTATGTGTACCACAACTATACCGTATGTGTGTAGCAGTTACTGTACGTTTGTGGGTAAGTGTGGATTTCCATCTGTATGTGTGTGAAAGAGAGAGCGTACAGTATGTGCCATAGGTGTCTTGTCACATTACATCTGCTAAAGCAAAGGTGACAGTGTTCACTCATACTTCCCTATCCGTCATTTCTCTGTGGCCTTGTTGTACATAACTAGATCAGAAAGTCGGAATGGGTGTTTAAAGACCGTGATAATGAGCAATTAATCTGTGTTCACACTAAGGGCTCCACACTGATATGATGTGATTTATAATTACTACTGCAGTTTACCTCGTGGGAAGCAAGGCATTGACCCCCCCAATCTTACAGTAATTGTGATGGTTGATGCGATCATTTTACTATAAGCATTACTACAGTACTGCTACGGCATATTTATACTTCATACTCAGCCAGAGCAATGTGAAAGTTGTCTGTTGCATTTTAATGCCCTACAGTAAGATACTATTGGCAGAATCATCTGGTCAAGAAACAACGCTTTTTTTTCTAAGTACACAAATCATATGAAGCATAAAATCCTCAATGACTCTCAATTCTGTGTGAAAGCATATTTCCCAATAGTGTACAGGTAAGTACACTGACAAAAGTTGTATCAGCATATGGTTTCATGCTATTGTTGGTTTCACTGGGGCTTCAGAAGACTAATTACAATACTATGACCTATAAAAGGTTAATATTTTACCATTAGATGTTATCATATACTGCTTTATCAACTTGCATATCTTTTGGTAAAACACATTCATATCTGACAACTTCACCGCAATGAAACTTAAATAATAAATATGTAAACTGGATATGTATACACTTCTTCTGTCTAAATGTTCTGCTTTGAATCTTTGAATACCTTTACCATGTCAAAATTGATTTATATCAAAAAATAATCTTTAGCCACAATCATCCTCTAATACACTACCAGCTTTGAAGAAGATATTCGTGCTGACAGATCTGATGAGCTACATTAGAATTTAACTTCCTTAGAGTGTTCTTTTTTTCTTGTAAGTCTTGCACTGATTTTTGCCTTCTGTAGACACATACTGTGCCATGTCAAATACTACTATCAACATCCATCACCAGCCTTGAAGAGAAACATCGTTTTGTTTAACACAATTCAATAAAGATTAAATGATCCACTCTCAGTTTATGACTTCCATATTGTCCTTTTGACGTTTTTACATCTGTACAGCGGTGTGGTGTGCTAAGTTCTGGCTGAGACGGTGGCTTGTTCAAAGGACTCAATGACACTGCACTTTACAACATAAACAACACCCCATTCATTATGACTGGTAACCCAATAGCAACTGTGGGGATCTTGAATCTCCAGCCAGGCTTTCAGAGGGCCTATTGATCCATTCATTTAGTTGACTTTAGTGGTCTGGAGTGACAGTGCTCCTGTAAATTGAATGGGGGCTAAGGGATTACAATGACCGTATCTTCTGAAAAGGTCCTGCATGACTGGCGACGACATAAATAAAGCCAAAGGTCACCCATCTTCTTCTCTCCGGGATTAGACCTCAGTGTCACAGAGAATCTAATCTCAGCTCACAAAGCCCTCTGGTGGCAAATATGTCAGACCCTTGAGTTGTAAATGTTGACATACAGTATGCTCTACCCTGGTCACCACACCTAAATGATAGTCACTTACTGTATATACAGTATGTGGGTATTTGGTTTTGCGCACCAATGATAATAAAGCATGTTGACATTGTTGCATATTTTCTGGACCACTTGCCTCTACAGGTGTGGTTGTTACAGTTAGGAAGCAGATATTTGTAGCTGAGTAGTTACATTTCCATGTATTTACATTTAGCATGCTTTCTGTTAATTCCTCCAGGCTGGTTGCACCTTTAATGCAACAAGCTGAGTTCTTGTTTCCAAGAAAGTGGCATCGTGTTGATAGAATCATATGAGAAATGGATCTAAATAGAGCACTACACACACACACACACACACACACACTCCACGGATATGCGGCCATATTGCGTCTTGCATTCGATCTGACAGCCTTTAAAGTATGACAACAGGTCACTTTATTTTGACCTGACAGATGAAATATCCCCGACCAAGAGGGGCAGCCTCCTCATCAATGTCAAGCCCCTCCCCCCCCCCCTCGCATGTCATCTGTCCATCCATCACAAGTCATCACATCTGTTAAGCTCAGCTACATAGCCGTAGGGCAATTAGCATTGGGAGGGGCAGAGGTATGAAAATCATTTAAGATGGACAATACACAGGAACTTCAGTGCCCTTGTGACAGAAACCCATCCGGCTTATCAAACTCCCTGTTTTTAAGATCCCTGTACATACTTTGTACAAAAGACATGAAGGAATCAATACTACAAGTTGAGGGAAACAGATACGCACCACTAATGGACACTGGGAATTGTGGCTGACATTTGGCGAGGGGCTGAAATTCATATTGATACGGACATCACAGGCCAGAGGGCTCCAAGGCGGTGAGAGGAGGTCACGGCTGGCTTTGACAGCCTATACCCCTTCTTAATGGATGACTATCGACTGGAGCCTCTGTGACTAACATGTCACTAGGAGGCAGCGAGTCTGCATGTGGCTGCATTCAAGTGTGTGTGTGCGTGCGTGAGTGTGCGCGTGTGTGTGTGTGAGTGGTTGTTGTTTGTGTGTGTGTGTCATTCACGCATTTGTGTGATTGTAGACATATCAATTTCCTGTCTGTCTTGAGGGATACTCTTTCTGATCAATAATGGGTTATTAGTTGCTCATTAATGCCATAAAACTGAAATTATATGTTTATGAATTCTTGGAAATGTCGAATGCGCTGTTTATTTTTACTTCAGTGTCACATAATTTTGTAACAAGACAAGTAACTCCATATTATCAATCCATGAACCATTCATAATACACATAAGACAATGTTAGGAATTATGTTAAAGTGCTAGAAGTTCTACTTTACCAATAATTCAGCATTACTGTAGCAAACAATCACACCACAATAATAATAATCATGCCATTCAAATCGTAATTAGAACAAATTTCTCTTAAAGCTAAAGGGAAATGAATTACTTGCAGGGTATCAGAAATCAGCCAACAATATCACTAACAATAATTTTCTTTATTTTAAATAGATACATGACATAATTGCTGACTCAGTATTTGGCTGTGGTGTGACATGAAATTGACAGCTGCTGTACATAAATGAATAAATGGACAACGATTAGAGTCGTGGTAGTGAAACACAGTTCCTGCCTTCGGGCAGGTTGCCAGGCAGCTTCACCTGCAGCTCTTAGAGAGTGTACATGTACAGTCTCTCCAGGTGTAGGTGGGTATAGTGGTCTGGGTGTTGGACTCCCAGCTGGAAGGTTGTGGGTTCAAGCCCCGGGGTTGCTGGACTACCTGCAAGCATCCCCAACCCCAATTGCTCCCAGTGGTTAAGTGCTCCTTGCATGGCTTACACCGCCATCGGTTTGTGAATGTCCAACTATATGGCAAATGTACTACATGTAAGTTGCTTTGGATAAAAGCGTCTGCCAAATGCAGTAAATGTAAATCCACACATTGGTTAAACCTCGTGTTATGGACTGTCTGGATGTGTACAGACTCAATAATTGACTGACAACGCCCTGATTTTTTAACATAATAGATTTGCGGCACTGCACCTGTTTAAGCTTAGGGTTTGATTGCTTCTTTTATGTTGTAACACTTTTTGAATACCTCAGCAAATCTGCAGGATAGCTCCGCCTACCTCCAACCTAAGAAGAGGTCTAAGCAGACAAACCTGAAAACCTCTGTGTGGGTGTGCAAGAGCTTTAAAGCTTCATTAAACATGTTCAAATCCTCTTATTTCAAATCTTTATTAGAATATATAGTTGAGGGCTAGTGTCCTTCTTCAACAACCACCAGCCACCAATAACCAGACCCAAAATTCACTTCATGAACAGAGTCTGGACACGCTCCATAGGTAAGCATTTGCAGTCGTCGCCTCCTACTAGGTGTAGACCGCTGGTTAATTTTGAAACTATTGGAGCTTTTAACCAATCGCCATTGCTACAACTGTTCTCTATCAAAGCTCTATCACCATTTTTAAACAAATGTTTGTACCCACACACACTGGTTGCTGCAGGTCCACCATCAAAGTGGCTCTGCAAACGTTAAAGCAACCAGGGCTTCCAGACTATAATCTCAGCGAAAATTGATCTGAGAGCAATAGTCGTGCAGAGCAACATCAGCCAAATGGAGAAATCCGCAGTTAACCAGACCACACCAGTGAATGCTATTTATGGCAATATTGTTATGTTCTGGTGAGATGAATCCAGTGAATAGCCTCAGATTGTTTTCAGACAATGTGACTCATTAGCATGATGGACTAATGAACACTGTACCATTCCACTTGGCCTCTGAGGCAGCTTTATGCAGCAGCTATAGTCAGTAATGCTACCTCTGTGCCAAGGCTGTGACCCATTCACCAGCTCTGTGGCCCTAGCTGTAATCCCAAGTGAAACACAAATTTGTAACACTTCAGATGTTTTCTCTTCAACGCATTCATCTGAAAGACGCCCAGTGGCTATGGCTATGAAGCCTATATGGACCACATTATGGTCTCAACTCATCTGTTTCTCTTTCTTCCCTGAAATGCAGATTTTCTAATTTTGTGTAAGATATAACTATGGTGTCAAGTTGCCACTGATGTTTTCTCAAATTCCTGAAATGAATGAAGACATGTCTTCTATATTCCTCATAGTAGTCTGAGTAGGAGAAAACTGAATTGATAAATCGTCCCTTTTCTTCAACATCAAACAACTCTTAACAAATATGAACGCTTACTTGCCTATAAATCCCCTGACGTCTAAGAGAGAAGCTTTCAGCCATCTATTATTCACCACTAACATTTCAAAAACCTACGAAAGAGAACATAGATTTTGTTATTTCATATATCTCCTCAATCCATAAATAGATAGCTGTAAAATGTTCCCAATTAAACATTTATGTGACATTTGATGAATAGTGAACTGTGCAATCACTCAAAAACCCAAAATGTGTATTTCCCTACATATTGTAAATCCCTTTTCCTGATGTCAGTGGTTAAAGAGAGGACACAACTGTCAAAATAACTTGTTTCAGTAATTCCTGTCTGTACATTTCAGAGTGACGTGACTTCAAGTGGAGCTTCGAAGACTTCTCTATATTTTAAGCCCTCCCCTGGGCACATAACGTGTACGACAACATTTTCGTACGGCTATCAGCAATATCTGACAACTTCCCTATGTTTTACCCTCTTATCCATTAATACTGCACTTAGTATGATACTTCACATTTATGATGGAAGAAAAAGTGCACTGGTGACTTTGGGCTACAATGGTTGTATGCTGCAGCATACAACAATATTTAAGATTTCAAAATCTTAATAATAAAACATTGAATTGATAATGTGAATGCACATTTTTGGAGATCCGTAATGTGTAACCTTTTTGTACCCAAAAATAAGAAAACACTGTCACATGAATGTCAAAGTCGCATTATAGTACTCACAGAACCCCAAATAATCACTCCAGCTTGAAAACACAACTATACGACTAGAGAATGGCCACTCCTCTTGGGGTTTGTAAGCAAAGCAACAATGCTGATTGGATGAACTGTCAAACCCTTCCCAGAACCAGTTCAGCATGATATAGTGCTTCCAAATAAGGTTCCAAACACTCCTCCACAGTGGTTATACGATTACACCGTTCTCTACCCCACTCCCTACAGCTGACTACAATGGTTGTTTATACTGTGAGCTGGGGCTGGGGCATCGGAGGCTCTGTGGATTCTAAAATGCTTACTGAGGAGTACAGCACCTTTAACATATTCCAAACCAACTTGTCCTTTAGACCAGAGCGTTCCACAGAAATGCTTTGAGATTTGGGAGAAAGCGGCTGAACAGATTGCTATGTCACCATTAGGGAGCTGTAATAAAGTCATATTTCTTTTGCATTTTGCATGACTGCAGGGCCTTACACTCTCGCCTGTCTGCTCCTCTCTCGTCAGCCCACTCTAAGTGGAGCAGTTCTGGGCTGCAGGTTCAGCTTCGCTGCCGCCAGAGAGTGTCTGTGCCAGATAGCATTGCATGATTACACTCAGGCGCACAATATTTTTCAGACAGCACTAAAGCATGAGAATGACATGTCTTAGGCCTCATTTAACGGCTGCAGTTTGAAATTATAAACCAGTTCTTTAAGAATATACACGGAATATACTCGAGAGACATTCAGCATTATAGTCTTGGGGGCAATGCAATTAACTACGCAAATACTGTAGTATGCCAATAATTAATAGTAAAAAAAAAAAAAAAAATGCTTGTAACATCTATGCATTTCAATAATTTCATCATCCTAAACATTAAAGTTAAGTTCCATGGGTTTGTCGCCCAGTTTATAACCCTAAAAAAAAGAGAGGAGTTTGTTTTTTCCATTGGGTAAATTACTATTAAACCGTCCTCCTCATATCTTGATTGCCATGAGTTTGTACATATAAAGACTTTATAGCTACAAAACTGTACTGATGAAACAGAGAAGTGTTTTGGACTGCTACACAGTATAGATTACCAAGTGTATGATCAAAGCACCAGGATTCCATTACCAGCTATTCTCAAGGCGCTGTTGTTACTGCTTGGTTCTTTCTTATACCTCTGTTTCATTTTATCCACAGAGCCACAGGATACAACTTCCAAAGCATTAGCATTCTTACCAGTCGCAAAGCGATACCCCACTTCACACTAGTTTAAACTGACAGCGTGCTTAAACTACAGGGGTGTGAAACTAGCAGCTCTTGCTAACTGCAAACACATTATGTGAAGAATATTGATGGACCCATGGTATTTCAGAGTTATATAGTATTTCTATACAATACAGTGCTGCACCCTGTGGATATGGACACGCTTAACTGTTTAAACGCCAGAAATCTTTTGGAATACATATTCAATTGATCATGTAATGGAATTACGTGATGATTTTAAGTACTCGCTGATGGGTACACATGTTAATTCCTTTCCAGTTCTCAAGGAACCTATTCCTTCAAATGCTCTCTGGACTGTGTGCATAGTGTTTGCCATGTGTCTTATGTTAATGTTTTCTAAAGACAATTAATCTTAATCTGCCGTAGTGGACCTTATTTACTTGTCATTAGCAATAAAGATTAATTGCAAATAGAAAGCAGATCTATGTGGCATATGCACTGTAAGGTGCATATGCCACTGCCACATATGTATCTTTATTACTGTAGGTATATCATTACAGGACCAATTTTATTTGTTGGACCATTGGTTAGCATTACTGTATGTAAATTATTGGCAAGGATGATGATTTTGGCAAAATACAAAGATGCATTTAAATTGTAGCTACAGGGGGAAAGCTGGTTTATCTCACCTTTCAGTCGTGAAAAAAAACATGCTAGCAAGTTAGCTTGAGGCTTGAATGACTTCTGCTAACGCCACATGATATACATTACCTTTCTGAGAAATCTAGACTCCCATTAGCACTACTGTTTGATCTCAATGGCACAAATTGATCCAAGGTGAAGACATTGTTACATAATTATGATGGATGATGGCGGGAAAGGGAAATGATTTGTGCCTTTACATTCTCAGTGAGACTGTGATCTTTTGTGAAGCGCAATTTCGTAATGAGAAAAATGACAAAACATAGTCAGTATCAGTCTAAATGAAGAGTCAGTACATTATCTTGCATTTCTATACTGTAATTGATCATCATATATCCTGCTGCAAAATTGTGGTAAATAACGTTATACAAAAATTTAAAAGTACATTTCAGTGCACCTAAAAATCTGGCTAGCCTTTTAATTTATATAGTTGACAATGTCAACTTCCTCTTTTATAGGCTACAGATATGTATATCTAAATGTAGCTAGGCTATATATGGAACACAATACAAGATATAAATAACCTAAGGTTTTGGATATGTTATTGTACTTATTTAGTCTCATTTTAGAATTTCTCAACTGTCAACATGCTTTGGCATCTTCCCACATCGGCAATTGCTCACGGAGTATTTTGCAATGGTGCAGCATCTGAGTGACTCACCATCTAGAATAACTCTATAAAGAATATAAGCAATCTGCTCCCATTTCACTCAGTGCACCTAGCCTTACTTCGCTGTTGCCAGGGCGATGACCCAACGCATTTCATATGCAAGCATGCGCTTCACTGAACCTGTACATAGCAGAATCAAGCTCCACTTTAAAATCTTTAATTTTACATATTTAATGTCTGATGGTGTAGGTGTGTGAGTAGACTACTTTATACAAGTGCAGTGGAATGTCCTGATCATACTTTACCCATACTACAAATCACCACTAATTATTTTCACCACCAATTATTGTGGGTTTTATACTTTGGCGACTAAAGGTTAGGTGTATCTTGTTTTTGTTGCAAATAAAATTGTCCAAGCAAATACAATTAAAAACACTATCTTTGGCAGGCTATTACTGAATACTGTATTGTACATTATAGAGGTACTTGCTTACACTATTTGCGTAATTCAAAAGGTCAGTTAGATAGATAAGATATTCCTCAATTTCATGGATGACTACCTTGATTCCATCATCATCCATTGTTATTTTAAGACAGATAATAAAAGACTATACTGTAACTAATTGGATTCGTGAAATCATTTGGAAGATACTGGACCTAGAAACTAAGCTATTTCAAATTATTGTGTGTGTGTGATATGTTTGAAATAAGTATAAGAAAGTTTGAAAATAGTGTCTTTTCACTTTTGGCTAATAAAGTCCACCCCAATTCCAATTAAACCTATATATTTCTGCAAACCCCTCCAAAACAGAAATCAGCCCGTTACATTATCTGTCTAATGTAAAAACGAGAGGATCCAGTATGTCTCAGATATGAGCTAAGTGCATTACTGCACATATTGTGCTTTTTCTCTAAGTAATTAGATTTTCCCGTTGCCGTCACATCCTTGAATCTGCTTTTGAGAAAACACGGCAAGAAAACAAGAATACAGGCTTTCCTGGGGTCAGTGGCTACCAAGGCCTGGATTATGGCAACAAAGAAATCCTGGGAAGCATGTATTGATTTGGCCTGACACTTGCTGCCACATTTAGCCTAGCCCCAGCTGACTTGCAAAGGCTTGAAGCGGTTTCATGCCTTATTCTCTACTATCTTAAAGAGGACATAGAAATGATCTCACATCATATAAGATTTATCTTCACATAATTAACTCAGCGCAGATCTCTCTAGACTGCTAATAGCAGCTGAAGGTTCATGCAAACAGGATTACGCTAAATACATTTATATTAGAAGTACTTGGCCTTTTTGTCAACGGCACGTTGTGCTGACTCTCCTGTTATACAATCCCTATTTGCTGGGCACCAAGGACAATAACAATGAAGTGTAATTTCAGTTTTATACTCATTTATATTGTTTTTGAATTATACATAAAAATGACAGCCTTAATCACAGTGTGTTTAGGATCTTAACATAATTACATCAGCATTACAAGTATTTTAAAACCTTTTCAATTTTCCCATTGTCATTTTGGCGATGCCTATGGTAATTCAGTTTTAAGTATGTGAGTGTTCTAATAGGAATGTCACATAGAGGTCTAAACTTAAGGTAGTTAAAACTACTTTAACTGTAAATGGAAATGCTTTAACCAACTGAAAGCAGGCTGAAAACATTGTCCTACCCAAATGACTAATAAAAAGCCACAAAACATGGAAAGGTTCAATATTGTTCTGGCTTTAATGCAAACATCACCGCAATAGCTCGTGCCTGCAGATTCTCACTTTGCAACATCAGAAGGATAAGGTTGTTCCTCACAAGGAAAGCGACATAACTCCTGGTCCAAGCTCTAGTAATTTCCTGCCTAGACTACTGCAACTCTGTTAACCAGACTACCCGCGTGCTCCCATCTACGTTCTCCCATCTAAGTTCTCCCATCTAACCCCCCTCTTCCAAGAACTTCACTGGCTCAACTTGCTGGCTCAACAGCTTGCATCCAATTCAAAGCACTGGTGCTGGCCTACAAGGCAGTAAATAGTGCCCCAAGCTCCCTCCAAGCAATGATCCAGTTTCTGGCCCTAAAAAGAGCACTTTGTACTACCACCTCAGCTGGCCGGCTACTACACTACTACAGTAGGTCTCAGAGGTCTCAAGACCATTATCAAAGTTCATCATCAAAAGCTCATCGACTATTTTCTGTCCTGGCACCACAATGGTGGAACGAGTTTCTGGCAACAGTCAGAACTGCTAACATTACCCATCTTCCATAAGAGACTCAAGACGCACCTCTTGACAATCCACCTTGGTACCTCGACCAACAACCTCTCCACCTCTTAGCACTCACATTTCCACCGCTATTGTTTTTTAGTTTTTTTTTTACGTGGTTGATTACGTGTTAGTAATTACGTGATGACACTATGCTGTAATTATTTTATTCGAATATTGTTTGCAATAAATTTCACATATTGTGGTCTGTTAAAAATATGCTTTATCTTAGGATCTAAACTTTTAATAATGATTCACAATGGAAATACAGTGTAAGAAACATGTTAAAAGATAATGTTTTGTGGACTATAAAATTCTCACATTGCTTGTTTGGGGTATAACTTCAGTTTAACACTCACTTCAGATGGAGTTTCTTTTGCTTTATTTGCCATATAATATTCTGTGAAAATGTTCTAATGCCATGGTCAAGTTTGACTTCTCACATGTCAATTATACTGTATTTCTCTAGTCAGATGTAAACATCATAACATTCTGTCACCCAGGCTTGTAGCTTTAGGTCATTCTAGATAACCACTAGGCTACTGTATACTATGACCATATCCCCGCAAACATTTGACCAGAATCAAGTCCCTTTACCCTGTGGAGTAACCATTAGCAATAAATAGTCCAGCGCCATCTTGCTTTATGAATTTTGTGTCATATTTGTAGGATCTGGTTTAAGTCTTACTTTTAGTTCAAGTCTCACCCTAGTCCTTATACAGCTGTCAAGCAGATGAAGTCTGTGTTTTAGGATATTTACATTTCATACAATCTGCTTCTCCGGGCAACGGTTGTAACATCATAAAGTGTCTTCTGGCTTCATGTGAGCCACAAATGCATTATGGAACCTCACTGGATGAAATGTGCAAAGACAGCCTCACACTTGCCAGGGGTGTTGTTCTAATATCAGGCTGAGATCAGAAGTTTTGTCAGTTTCAGTTAACCGGGGCGCTGCTAAATGGCTTAAGCCAAGCATCAGTGAACTCAGCGAAGCACTGAGCTGTAGCTGTGCAGCTAAAGTCGTCGGCTGCATCGCGCCCATGTACCCAGGCTGCCGTGCCAGCGGGCTTTCTCTGAATGACTTGTAAGTGTTTTGTCCCCGGGACACAGCGATAATGTGCGTTAACATCAAAAACAGCATCCAATTAAGCTTTGCGTTTGAATCGGGCGCTTAATTTGGCTGTGTCTACACTATGCATCAGAATGAGGACTGTTTTAAGCAATGCGCTTCAGTATATTATAATTATCCTTTACTTACCGTCCTGCCTATGGCCACATTAATAAGTTGGATCAAATTAAATGAATGTATACGTGGCTTTCTAACAGTGTAAACATGCAAGCTGAATGTTCAAAAAGCTACATGTGGTTATGGATTGCATAAGTAAAAACCTCTGTGATTAAAAGGTCTGGAACGTTGTTGGCCTCAGGGCGGCATCCAGCAGAACAGAGTACTTCTATGCTAAAGGTCAACAGGGTTTCTTCTTCACTGAAACCAAAGAAATGCAAATACTCTACTACTACTACTACTATGAAACATTGCCGTGTTATGCTGCTAAGAGATGTTTTAAGTCACATAGACAAGGCTGTGTCTATATTGTGACACAATGGATAGTAATCAAGTAACGATTATTTTTTTTACTGTTATTGTCTTCTAATGTTTCCATGCATATATAGACTATTCTATACAGTCGGTATTACTGCCTTGGGTTGGGTTTAATTGCAAATGCACGTTAGTAGAATTTTGGAAGTGCCCTTTGTAGTCACTACACTGGCTCTGATTAAACCAACCAATTAATTCATCCTGTCTAGAGTTCCATTTAGATCTTATTTCAAATGAAATGTTGAATACATGTAATAAAAATACAAAGGTAGAATTTTGTAGAAAATATGTTGATATTTGAACTCAAGATGATCAAAACAAAAACATCTCTCCCTTCAATGCCATAGGGTGCTCCCTCAGTTGCTCCACCCCACACATTGAAAGTGCTTTGCCAAAGCTAGGATATTGTTGTGTGGTGCGGTCTGCACCACTTTCTTTGTGTTCCCATTAACAGAGCCAGGTATGTGCATTGACAATACTGTGTATTTTTTCAGCGTGCACATAGAACGGGTAACTAGCAGACCGTGAGTAGATATTCACTTTTTACAAAAAGTATATAAGCTTACAATCGCTGACTATATCTTTAAATGGAGACTTCAGCTTATAGAATATATTTAGACAAGTCTAAGAGATATCTAATGAATTATTTTGTACTTCAGGACTTGAGCAAAGTGGCTTTTGGACGGTACTTACCTATAAGATGAGGGCTTGGGGCTGAACTAGGATTTCCTGTACTGTAGGCTACAAACAGCACTTAAACCCCCTGCATAGGGAAGTAGCAGAGCATTTCTGAAACAGGTCAAAACAAATGAACAGAAACACACAGGGCAACAAACATGGCAGCTGGGTCAGTGAGTGTTCACGAAAATGTGTCTGTCAGTCAAATCTGCCTGTGTGGCCTTCTTGTGAGTTGACCTGTGACCGTCACGCTTGTAGAGAAACACCAAATAATGTGAAAAATTCAACAAAGAAACCCCAGCAGCCTTAAGTACACCTCCCAAGGTCAATAACCACCAACAGCAAGTGAACCTGTATCGGTGCAAGGAACTGACTTTCCCAAACAAGCAGCTGTCTTTCCTTTTGTCACATTTTGTTATGGTTAGGGATCCCGACGCTATTTCCACATAATCACCTTAACCCAGTCGGACCCACTTTTGTCAGTAAAGGAGCTTTCCACAAGAACGACGTGTTTTTGTATACACTCACGGTCGCCTCACCGCATTATGACCGCTTCATTGGCTTTAGCTGAGTTTGTTCAAGGTCCGTAACAAAGAAAGTGGCTTATTATCACCCAGCAGAGGAGTTGTCTGCACATGTACGGGTCCGTAATTGCTGCCTCTGAACAAGCTGACTGAATTGGACTCGACACTGAGCCGCTTTTAGGGAATTAAATGCTGTTTTTGCAATTATGGGAGTTTGGTAGGATATGGTAGATCACCTCTGCAATTCCTGTGAAGCCATTCACACGTATGAACAGTATGTTCTGTTCATACTGCTAAGGGTAAATGCTGAGAAATTACAGCCATCTTTTGTCAAAAGACAACCATCAATGAATTAAAATCTTATACATAGGCCTCCTATATTACTGAACAGACCTGTCCCTTGTGCAACTATTTCTTAAATTATATTTTATAATACCTTTATAGGCATTTTATTAAAATGTCTCCAACAAAACATAACTGTGCTCAAGGCAAGTGTTTGTAAGGAATGAAATTAATAAATTCACCCAAAACAAACCCAACGGAGAATAACTACACAATTATTTTATTTAAAGAAGCTTTGTCCATGGACTGGCACTATTTGGATGCCTTTGATGATGGTTTCATTCAAACCTACCCTAAAATATGACTCTTAACGTAAGAGTGCACTATTCAATTAGAAATGCAACTTGACCCCCAACACACACACACGCATCATCATGGCAATTTGAGGAAGTTATATGTTTTCACACAGGTAAATCCCTGTATTTCTTTTCTCGGTATACTGTATGTATACACAGTATAGCCACCAGCCCTATACACAACTCATTTAGATTTGAGTGAAAGAGATTGATGACTTCATTCAGCTGAAATAAAACATTGTTGACTTACCTGCCAGCAAGCTAATGCTAACGTAGCATGTCATTCCATTTAAGCTCCGCGCTACTCAGCCTAGCTAACCCATTATGGATGACCCAGACCATGACCTCACATGGCCAGCAGGTCCTATAGCAAAGCAAACAGGATTGTCCTATTGTTGCAAAAACCACGTGACCTGTCACTGAGTAATAAAGAAACCAGCCAGTCATGTCAATTGTGTTCAGTTTTGCTTTGACCTAAGTGTGACCATATAGGCTACTCTTTAAATGTGACAGTAGCCAAATGTGGGAACTTTTGTGATCACACTATTGAAATAATACAGGCAACTACAACAGCCCTTGAGAGTAGACCTACTGTAGGCCTACTCTCATATATCTTATATACAGTATGTTGACTAGAAGTAGAAAATAGTTTACTTTATGTTAAGACTTAGGTACAATCAGCGAATGTAAGCAAATACACTTATACACTTACTCCAAAAAAGATCTACTCACGGTAGGCTAGCTACAATATCCTAGCTTTAACAATGTATTTCCAATAGGCGGTGTGGAGTTTCTAAGAGGGCACCTGAAGAGGTGTTTTTGTTTTTGATGAGCTGAGTTCAAATGTCAACTAGCATTCTCCACAATTACTGACTATATCATAAATAAGTGGTAAAGGTTGCTTGTTGGCTTTACTGTATGTCTAATACATTAACTGAACTGTATGTAATCATAGGAACAATTATAGGTCAAAATACATCTACAGTAAGTAATCAGAATAGGTCTAAGTAAAATAGTAGGTTAGCTATTAAATATAACACCCACAAAAAACACAATGAAACATGAATTAGGCTCACATTGGAAGGTCATGTAACTTCTGTGTTAGCAGCAGTCAGTTGTGTTGTCTTATTTCAAAACTTGAAAATCACAAATCCCCATATGTTGGAATCCTAGTCATATATCTCATATCATGGCAATCCATTGCCTTAAATAACATAATACATAAATGATTAGAATTTCTCCACTGAGATTGTTTTAAAGTAGGTTTTAATTGCTCTTACAAATACTTGTTTTTCTTTGTTTAAGGTGACATTATCATGAGGAATTTCTGGGAATATCTGGGCAATTTCCTGAAGTTTTAGTGGAATCGATACTGGATATTTAGAGGATTTATTTTGGTCATACAATATATTTACAGTTATGGTGTTTGTTGCTACAAGTACACCCATTTAATCCAGTAGAGTTTCAGCAGACCTAACTGTTTTTCCTTTTGAAATAATTAAGAGACAGGATAAAGCATATTAAAAACAATGTCTTGAAAGACATTTACATGACAGACTTGCAAATCAGCAATGTTGTTAATTGTCAATGTATATGTATTTGACCATAGCACAGGTCTGCATGAGCCAAGACAATTACAGTATATGCTTTGTGAAAGGTTGCACCCTAGTGGCTTTTATGTCTCATTACAATTACAATGCAACCAAAATTATCCAACCAAAAGAATTAGAATTTAATAATATATTTAGCAGATGCTTTTATTCATTCATTCAGTTATATCTTGCTTAGGCATGTTTGCAGGTATAGGAACTCCCTGTCAAATTCAAAGCTGAATCATATATTATTAACACTTTTATTTTATGTATGCTCAACACTAACAATACAAATAGAATATTTCAGTACATATACAGTATAATAAATTGAAACAGTTTGTTTGTCAAGGCTTAAACGTCGCATACAGTGAAATGATGGCAGTTTACAATACAGATAGAGGTTTAAAATGCAAGACGCGGTCATGAAAGTGGCTCAACACATTGCAGTAGAAGCTAACTTGATAACCAGCCAGGCTTGTCTACCTTCCGGTCACAAGAACAACGGAAGCAGGTCACATTCACCATAGCATGACAGGCTAAGTGCTTTCTCACGTCTTCCCTGGAGATCTCTAGTAGTTTTTCAGCAACCAGGTAGGAGGAGCACCTCCAGCGCTGGCAAAGTAGCTCCACCACCAGGGCTTCTCCACCCTCTCCTCCCTGTCCGGAGCCACCTCCAGCGAGGCGTAGCGCTGGAACTGGTTGTACGGGTCGAAGCGCTCATAGGCGCCCATAGCCGGCAGGCTGTAGTCCTCCTCCAGAGCGTCAGGCTCCAGCGCGGCCTTCTGCAGCACAAAGTCTACGCGGCCAGCCTCGCGCATGCGAGCCGGTAGGTGCACTTTCTTCATGGCCCGGGTGTAGCCTGGGGCAGTGGCTGTCAGGATGTGGATACCAGGGGGAAGCAGGCGCCAGTAGTCTCCCCTGTCAGCTGAGGGAGGGCAAGACAGGCCTCAGCGAATAAGGCAAAACGCTTCTCCTGTTCATGTCGAGTTTGCCTGACCAGAAACTGGACTCCACTACAAAGCTATAGGCTCATAACCTTGGCTCACATTATGCAGTTAGTAGGCTGGTGTTATTACCTGTGGTGATGTCATGTCTTATTCCTCGGACAGACACCCTCGCTCCTTCGATTCCATTGCCGCCTTCATCCTTCACTATACCCTTGATACCTCGATGTGCCTGGAGAACAACACCGCAAGACCATTTTCTCACATGTCGTCAGGTTTATGCTACATGCTAACATTTCAAAGCATGGTTGTTGGGTTTCCTTACAGCCTCAATAAATGTAAGTAAAGCCTCCTTGTTTTCATGCCAGCCCGTATACAACTCCTCCTCGGCAGGGAATTTGTCACATCCCAGTTCCACGGTCACCTCAAAACAGTTGGTGTGGAGATAGTTAAAGTCTTGCATACCTGATCAAACATAAAAGACAAGTTAGTGCTTACAAAATCCATTAAAGAATGGCATGCTATATGTAAACACAGAAATTGCCCCCCCAACCCAAATCTTGACCCTCTCAACTGAAGACAAGCAGGTCTTACAGCACCCTCTAGTGGTCATTGTCATTATCACCATAGTAGTTTGCACATTTTAGCACATACTGTTGTGTAACATTGTTACATTACTACGTACCACCTGAAATGCTGTACCATTGTGCACCATTGACGATTCCGCCTTGGCTGTTGCGAGATGAACCACACCATTCGCTCTCATTCGCCATCGTAGTATGAGCATTTGCATATGTTCTGGCAAGGAGCTTGAATACCTATGAGGTAAAAGCCTTTGATTAATGTTGTTTATTAATTGATTAAGCAGGTGGTGACACTGCTACATAATTCCATATACAATTAGGTCATTTTGCAGATGCTTATCCAAAGCAACGTACAGGGATTTCTGCATCTTGCTCAAGAAAGCTTGTAGATAGCACAGGCTTGTTGCCTGACGTTCATTTTAACCTGATGAACCAGATGGTTTGTAACAACCATGTTGTTTTGTTACACACAACCACCTGGGAAGCCATCAATTCAAACTGTTTGAAAGGGGCAGACACTTTTAAAAAGTACTTGGTAGCTGATTGGAAGAACCTGTGAAACACCTGCAGTTCACAGCAGTTCACAGCAACACATTTAAAGCCTTTAGTTGTGTTCTTTGTTCTTCTTCCAGTGAAGAAATACTGTCTAGTTCAGATAAAATTGATGCTATCACTGCAGACATGAATAATTTTAGCCACCATTGTTGTTTTCGAGTTGCCTTCGATGTCGGCACACCTAAACCACGCCCGTAGCTATCACTACGCTGATAGGTTAGGACAATTGTTGTTCTGTCTCAAACTCAACGTTATCAAGCTCTGATTCTTGCACAAAGTCAACCTGAAGCTTGTGAGATCAGGATGGTCTCATGAGGCAATGTTGATTTAGCTACACGTCTTGATTGACAGCTGTTTTGCTAGGGCCTGCAACAATGCCACACAAGATGACAAATGCCTATGCATCGGTACCAATAGAAATTATCTGCATTGCTTGCTTCTTCTCCTCATCCCTACTGGAAGTATAATAATTATTGTACAAAAGGACGATCTGTGCCTGTTCACCTGTTCATCTGGGGTGGGCGAGAACATCTTGTGCTCCAGCGGGTGTTTGGAGAGATCATAGGGGTAGGAGACCACAAGGTGTCCACCATGGAAATTTGCGGAGAGCACAAACGGAATGGATCGGATCCATTTCATGACAGCATAGGTCTCAGGTGCGACCTAAATTACAGCATTATTCACAATTTGTTTATTAGCATCAGTTCATCAATGAATGAATTGGTTGTTTTGTGAATGCAATGTCCATATGGTGTCATTACTGACAAGGGAACATGTCGTATATGGATATGGCTTCATACTGTACCTTACCAAACCAGTAAAAGTCTGGGATCGGTATGTGGTCAGTGGGATGGCCCTTCTGTCTACGTCGGCGATAAACAATGGATGTCAAATCAGGGAAGTTCCTGTTCAGGTCAATGCCCTGAGCATTGCTGCGACCAATTTCCCAACTGTCGTGTCTAGGAGCCTGTGAAATACAGGAACCAAACTAAATACTAAACTACTACTACTAATACTAACTAAATAAACAGAGTACAACTGCAGGTATATCCTAACACCTCAACTGAACTGAACTGTAAAAATACGATTAAATCTTTATTCAGACGGCAGCCTTTTCACAGGTATGTTGTACAGTAACACAATTTACTTCTGTTATAGAAGATTGTGCCATAGAACCATTGAAACCATTGAAACAGCCACGCCCCACAGCCATAACAATGTGTGTCTACTGTGCCATTAAACACACAAATGTGGCCCTATGTGCCGTACATTTCACCATACTACATTTCTTCTGACATTGAACATTACATTAGGACATTTGGGCTAATAAAGTAAACCTTAAATAGACAAAGACCCAACACAATGGTATGACCGCGGAATACAAACCTCCTCGTCCTCTGCATCGCTGTGGCCCTGGAGCCCAGCCGAGGCCTGTTCGTAGCCGTCGGGGTTCATGGAAGGCAGGATGTGGATGCGGGTGGTGTTGACCAGCGTCTGGATGCGCCGGTTTCCCAGCAGATACTCGGAGCACAGGTACTGGGCCAGGAAGATCAGCAGCTGGCGGCCCATGGCTTCATTTCCGTGCATGTTGGCCACGTACTTCACCTCAGGCTCCACTGGAAATGAGGGCCGCAATCTGTATTCTACACACGCCTGACTGTAATGATTAAAATACTCTTGTATCTTTGCTAGACACAACGCAATTAAAGCTGGACTCCTCTATTGTGTAACCGATCCCCCAGAATCCCACATTTTCTCCGCAGCTCAACGTTTACGTAACCTGACAATCCCAGATAGTTGTTACACACAGTTCTATGCACACAACCATCTGGGAAGCCGCCTGTCGAAACTGTTTAGAAAAGAGGCAGGCACTTTCGAAGTATACTTGGCAGGTGATTGGATGGGTCTGTCTATCTGTAGAAACAGCCATGGTTGTCACACCTGAGCCACGCCCGTAGCTAGCAGTATGAGGCTGACTGGTCACACGTTAGATACACCAAACAGAATTAAAAGCATTGCTCGCCTCTCCAGAGTGATTCTCACGGCGAAGTCAAACTGTTGTTACTGTTTATGTGCAATTGTGCTTGAAAGTTCACAATATTGAAAAAGCGAAAGAGAGTAAAGAGTAAAGATCATTGTTAATCACTCAGAACTCAGACAATGCAATTCTGAGTTTACCTTTAAAAGGTATAGTAGGTCA
>JAODUG010068090.1:32204-62628 GCA_027564795.1 Aphredoderus sayanus
GAGTAAAGATCATTGTTAATCACTCAGAACTCAGACAATGCAATTCTGAGTTTACCTTTAAAAGGTATAGTAGGTCATTCTGGGGAAAGCGTATTGGTTTTATGTCGGTCAAAACAAAACACCTCTCACTTCAATGTCATAACGTGCTCCCTCAGAAGCTCCGCCCCACACATTGGAAACGCATTACCAAGGCTACAATATTGTTGCGTGGTGCGGGCTGCACCACTTCATGTCCCTGTATTGTACAGAGAACATGTATCTGCAGGAGATTAGTGAACTTGACAAAAAGTGTATTAGCTTACCATCGCTCACTATACCTTTAAAGGCATTACATGTAGAATTAATACAGTACGCACTTACATAAGCAGAATTAGTGTTTTGCCTACACACACTGTGTTAATGGGGACCTGCTCTTGCTCACGCTGCCCCCTTATGGTCAAAATGACACCACTAAATATTCTCTATGAGAGCAGCTGCTCCTGAAGAGCTCCTTACACAGTTCGTGTTCCCCAGGACGGTCTGAGAACTCAATCACCAGCAGGTCCCTGCCCTCCACACTGCGGCCAATGCTGTAGGTTGTGGCGATGTCAGCACAGCGGGCTGCAGTTTTCTTCATGACGTTGATCATCTGGGCGTTGGAGTGATAGGTGAACTGGATCAGGGTGGAGGGCTCCTCATGGGCAATGCTGTCCACCACGTCAATCTCCTGCTCTGCTGGAAAGCATACAGTACTTCAATAGGCCTCTTACACTGACCAACTTTTTAAACTGTTAATGAAAGCCATGTATCACTAAAATGAGAATGCTGTCTGCATTTGTGTAAAAGAGCCAGACTGGTCTGGTATGTGGCCTACAGCAGAAACACGAAATAAGAATATGAAAGCAGAAATAAGAATATGTGTAAATATGTAAATATATGTGTAACTCCAAATGTCTCAGTCAAGAAATGTGCTTACAATATTTTCAGTTGACAAAACAATTCTTACCCCATAAAGTATAAACTGCATTTTTTGGAATGCCATCATACCAGGAATTATCATATTTATACCTCTGAAACCATAATAACTAAGAACAAAAACAAAGACAAAACTCTCAACATTTCAGTATTCCTCATCATGGAATGAATGACATGAGACCAAATAAAATATTTACTGTAAATGATCTTTTTAGCCTTCAAAGGCATACGGAACATCAGCATACATGCATAATTGACAAATAATGTATTGCATGTCCTACATATCTGGTTGTAGCCTCCTTCATTTTTCCAAACCAAACCAACATACAGTCAGGCCAACAAATGATATATTTCACTTCATAAAGGGGTGAAAGTCAAATGAACTCAGCATAAGAACAGGCACACCAGTTTGAAATTAGCACACATGTGGGATTAATAAAATGAGCCTGTGATGTGGCCAGACATCTGAAGTCAATTCAATGCAAGGGGAAACTGGTTTCATACAGCATTAAAATGTGTGTCAGTTTGTGAATAGCAGAAGGTTAATCAATAAATGTAATTTTACGGGTTAGTTTCTAGGTATCATTGCGATCATGTCAAAATCACAGAACTACTTGCCTTTACATAATTGCATTTTGCTACACGGTGAAAACATTTTCAGGATAAGCTGACACCGCTGTAATATGGCTGGCACATGATGTTAATTGTTGTCAAAGTTATCGGGTGGTGCAGAATAGCATTTCTGGCTGTTTAACGTTTTAACGGCTGTAAAGGTTTGGCTAGGCATAGCAACAGATCTAGGTCAATCTAATAAATATGTTTGAAAAGAACTGGAAGCGTATTAGCATTCCAGTTGACCTGTAATGCACTGTATATTTTGTGGTCTGGCACTTTAGCATGCATGCCAGCCAGATGACCGAAAGTCTGACATTTTAAATCATCAAAAGACTGCTGATGTTGGGAATAGTGGATTTCCTTTGGCTACACTCATGTCATCTCTGAAAGTGATTGCACTCTGAATAAATGTTCCTGAAACATTATATGGACCACCACATCATGTTAACCTCAGTTAACGCTATCATCATTATATCAAATACTGTCATTAAAGGCATGGTCAACCATTTTCAAGCACGCTTGCTAACTTCGAACTCAATTCAAAACAAAAACTCCTCTCCCTATAATGCCATAGGGTGCTCCCTCTGAAGCTCCACCTCCCACGTTGGAAATGAATTGCGAAGGCTATGGCATTGTTGTTGTCAGCAGTGTTTGCCACATTGTTTGTGTTCCTATTTGCGGAGCCAGGCTGTGTAGAAGTAGGATTATCTTTTCAGTACGGACAGAGGACGGATTAACTAGCGGATTGTGAGGTGATATTTTGTGATTTTGCCAAAAAGCGCGTTAGCTTACAATCACTGACTGTACCTTTAAATCAAAAAAGCCAGTGCTTCTCAAACTGAGAGTTGAGACCCCTCCAGGAGTCATTTTAGGTGATGATTTTAGTTCAGTGTGTGAACCATCTTTTTGGCTCTGTACAACAGGTCAAACATTTAACCGAGGTTGGCAGCGTCTGCTGGCGCAACAAGGTAGTGCATTGGGTCAGTTTGACCCCGAGGACAGCGGGAGGGTTAAAAACCATGTCTGGAAGCCCTTTACACCAGCGAGCATTACCTCTAAGGCCCTCCAGGGGGTCGTAACATCCTTCCAGGTCGCTGACGAAGAAACGATCGCAGTCCAGGAAGTAGGGCCAGGCCATGTCGATGCCGTCGAAGGCGTGGCTGCAGCGTTTCCGCACGGCGTCGCAGGTACTGCGGCAGGGCTTCAGCAGCTTGTCCTTGTCACAGCGGGGGGCGATGATGGAGCAGCCCAGCATGCGGAGGTCAAGGGTGCATTCCCCGCTAAGCAGTGACTCCATCACGCTCAGTAGAAGGTACTCGGTGCCCAGCTCCACTTCCTCGCGGGTCCGGTGTCCCAGGATGTTTGGGTACATGGTCTGGACGTATGGCATGTCATCGCAGTAGCCCAGGAACATGTCTGTACATTTGGCTGGGGGCAAATAATGAACACTTTACAGGTCGTGTGCCAGACTATACAGTATATGTATGTTATTTATGTGTAACCGTGTGAAAATATTTAAAAGGTACACTTCACAGTTTGTTCCCGGAACATCTTGTGATTGACAAAAGCATTATGGGGTAACTTAGAAATGTCCTTTTTTGAGAAAGAAAAGAAAAGATTTTGTACATTAAAATTAGATTGAACTGATCAGGATGATTTTTTGATGGAATATCTATAGGCAGACAGGCACATTTTCACCCCATCATTAGCTAATCCAAGTTCATTATTTTTAAAAAGAAAATTGATCATTAGAAAAACCCTATTCCAATCATGTTAGCACATCTGAAAACTACACATTAGCATTTGTCAATTCGATTACAACCTCAATTTGGACAAAATATTTGCTTTTCTTTCAAAAACAATGACATTTATAACCCCAGATTTTGAACAGTAGTGTGTTGTTTTGTCTTGAAAATCCCTTCACGCACCAGAGCTCAGTGGACAATTGTGTTTCAAAATATCAAACAGTGCAATAAAGAAATGTACCTTAAGCTATTGGCTAATAGGGCTATGTGAACTATTAATTGTGTAAAATATGTGAATCAGTTAATTTGTTTAACATTTTGTATTGAAATGAGAAGACATTCTCCTTGATGTTAAGTAGGGCTATCAAAATCTCATTTTCATTTTGATGACCATTATATCTCAAGCATTTAATCACATGCTTCACTCGTCTCTAATTAAGTGCCAAATCTGACTATGATCTCTGGAAATGAGAATTTGAATATTTCATGCTCTTCATTCATCATCTAAAAATACTCTTGGTTTTGGAATTGCCTTTGGGCCTGATTCCATTAGGACTAAGTCTAGAATGATATAAAGTAGGCCCTATTACCACATTCTTTTTGTTGCAATTTTTATTTTAATGTAATTTACAAATACAAATATTTTCATATAAATGAGCACTTAACATGTATGCTCCTGTGTGCAAGTGTATTCTATGGTACGTTCACGTAATATTAAGTGATTGACCAGATACATGACATCCTAAATAGTTTATTATAATATTCTTCATATTGCGTTCATATTAAAAATCAATACGCCAACTTACGTTTCAGAACAGGTGCAGACTTGCATCTTCCTGCAAAGTAGGAAATGTTAGTAACTGACATTTTGCAGACACTAGATGGCATGCTAGTTCCTATAAACGTGATGCTGTTGCCTTTTAGAACTACTCCTGAAGGTCTGGATATATGAACCTTTGATTTCGCTCCAACTTTCCCTGAAAATTCCTGTCTGTCAATAAAAGCTCATTAAATCCTAACTTTTTTGTCATCTTCAGTGTATTATAACTGCTCGGTATGTTGGCAAAAGTGGAATTGGTTATAGTTAAAATGCCAATATGTATGATTAAAAAGTATAACTAACTATAAAAACGAATTTGTACAGAAGTACCATTAGGACACACTTAACTTAAGTAAGTAGGCCTACTATCTGCGGTGTGAAAGAAAGCTACTCACAGCAATTATGCAGCCAAAGTCCGAATTCAAAGAAAGCCTATGTAATTAAAGACATTTTAAGTAAATACACTTTACCAAAGTAATCCTCTCCATGTTCACATCGTTGTGGAGCACACGATGTTAGTGTTACCAGTTCTATCAGGATGAGCACAAGGATGTGTCTGTACCGCGACTTGAATTCCATTTTGATGTGGCACCTCACGCACTCGTTTGAACTGCGTTGTTTTTTATAACCAGCAACTCCCGACTTCCCCGACGCGAGAATATTACACACTTTACGGTGAACTATCAAATTGCACAAAACCCGCGCCCAAGTGAAGCGAATGGTTACTTAAAGGCGTAACAAGCTGAAGGCACATTTTGGCGAACATCTGCAACATATGAAATACAGTCAATGTAGAAGCAATGTAATATTGATATTAATAGGCCTACATCATTTGTGTGAAAAAATATATCCTTTTGAAAAAAAATAACATAATAATAAATAGATAGATCAATAAAAATCATAGATTGTTTCTGGTCATCACATTTATTTAAAAGATTAGTTTTTGATTCAACTGAGTCCAACAATGATGTTGAACTAAGATGTAGCATATGACGTTGGTTAATGTATTCTTTGATATACCTAACCAAATACAATTCATTTAACTAGCTTATTGGAGTATTTAATTTCAGTGGCAAAACAGATGTCACAACAGCCAAACCACTGATAATCAAACATAATTTAGTATTTCTCTAAACTAATCAGAAATTATTAATGTATTATTAATGTCATCTAGATTCAGTGGTTATTTATTGTTTGCCTATAAGTGACAATTTTCAATTGAACATATTGCACAAATATATTATCACACTGCCAAAAAACAAGCACAGCTCACAGGATGAATAACATGTAGACTATGTTTACAGTATACTCAATAAAGAATTCTGACAAAGCAGCTACCTTGCATACAGTATTGTATTGAACAGTCACTAACGTCACATTTTGAGATCTGGCACAACCACAAAGCAGTGTGTTTTAAGCACTTTTGAAAACATTCTTATGCTACATTACGTTGCATCTATTTGAAGGAAAGGATCTCAATAAAACATCCCTGTACAGTGCAAAATATATAACATCATTGAAATATACAAACTTTTTTTTTTTCAGTTAGAACTGGCAAAATACAACTGTACAAATGCATCTCAGTCAAAAGTAGACTACCTACTGTACAGTACATTCACATACAACGTCAGCATCAATAACATGGTATAAATGACATTTGCCTTTGGCTCTTAACTAGTCGTTCTGAGAGAATCATACAAGTGCATTTAATGCACTTGTATAAGTGCATTAAAATTCAGTGACTTGACATTAAATGGTGACTAGCTATAAAGCAGTCGGGACAACATGGTGGGAGTGCTTGGGACACCCACATGGACAGGGACAGCTACCCAGATAGCACTGATGCACTGTGGCATTTAACGTCCACGTTTCCAAAAGGCTTCCGTCCCACGTGTTCAGTGTGTGTCAACGGTCACAAAGCCAGGGCCACATCGCCTCCGGGTGAAGCACAGCTCAGGGTCTGCGCCCATCTCTGGCTTCGGTTTAGGATTTACTGTTGCCTTGACTCACCCAATAACAATGATTCATTTGATCCTGCCTGTGTGCGTGTGTGTGTGATTCTGGTCCTCGCGCGTGAGTGTGTGTGTGTGTGGGTGTGTGTGTGCATGAGAGTGTCTAATTTGCGCGCGTGCGTGCGTGCGTGCGTGTGTGTGTGTGTGTGTGTAGTATCACCAATGAATCATGAATGTGACCCCCTGTTTACCAACACCGTCAGAAGTCAGCTCCTCACATTCTCCCCCCATATGTCTGGCCCCATCTCTCCCTCCATCCTCTCCCTCCTTGGTGTCCTTTAGCCACCCTCTGGCCCGCCTCCCCTCTCACCTTCTCTCCCAGCCCCCTCTTTCTCCCTCTCTCCCATCCACCGCGTTCCCTTGCTCTCTCCCCTCCACCCAAACCGCCTTTATGTAATATTTCGGGCCGGTACAAATCGGGGGGGATGGGGGGGGTGGGGTAGCAGTAACAATCTTCCGTATGTCAGAGCTGCGGTGACTGTGTGACAGTGTGGGCGGGGACAGGCGGCCATTAGCTGATCCTCTGGAGGCAGTAGTCATTCTCCGTGTCCAGGGAGCTGTTGTGGCCCGAGGAGGGGTAGAGGTCGCGCCGCAGCAGCCGGTTGGCGGCGGCGACCAGGACCTTCCTGTACTGCTGCCGCAGGAGGGAGTAGGCGAACGGGTCCGACGCCGCCTTGCCGTACGTCAGGCACTTGCACACGATGCCCCAGTGGCGGCTGACGCTCACCAAGGGAAGGAGCTCCGCTAGCCTGGCGGGGGGGAGGGGGGGGTTTGTTATAGCTTGTTTGATGTCTTGGCAACATTGTCTTCCAACTGTCATGCCAGTAAAGCAAACTGAACTGGATTTAATTGAATTAAGAGAGAGAGAGAGGGGGGGGGGGGTGGAGAGGGGATCACTATGGCCTCTGAGAATTAGCAAACGTTTCTTTTGTAAGGATTTTCTCCCCCCAGTGTTTGTTGGAGTCTTTTGCAGAGAGGGATCTACTTGACGCTCACATGTTTGTACTTGCTGTAAGCATTTCCGCATTCAAACAAAATGATATATGAAATGCCTACAACACTACAGTGTCTGTAGGGGGGGGAGGAGTAGAGATGTGCGTGATCTTAGAAGCACTCTTAGGGGGAGGTGCAGTGTGGGACAGTGAGGGACAAACGTTTCAAACCCAAGCATTTAATGTAACGTTCACACTATAAGGGCAATTCGCTACATGAATGAAGGAGAGTCCCGTTAAAGGTGCTCTATATAATTTTTAACACCTTAATATAGCAGCAAACAACAACGTTCTATGTAATGATATAGTGGAATAGCTGAGAATGACATCACACTCCCTCTGTGTGTGTTGTAATGCCAGCTCCTCTGTTCTTTGTTTACATAGCCGGGAGACTGAGCATGCATGTTATTGTGTGTGTGTGTGTGTGTGTGTGTGTGTGTGTGTGTGTGTGTGCGTGTGTGTGTGTAGGTGCAAGTGTGTGTGTTTGTGTGGCCCATGAAGCATTTGTTTTGGTCTGAGAAGTTGATGCGTTCTAGTGACAGAAAGTCATATAAACTACTTAAAGTGTGAGCGTGTCATTTTCCATTGACAGTAGATCATTTTGAGGCCTTTAGCGAGGAATTTACTTCCTCGATAAAATAACTTAATTATGATGTTGCCTACATTGTGTTATATTCATCTAAAATAAAATGCCGTAGGAATTAAACTCCATATGATTATCCAATATGAATAAATGTGAATAAGTGTATTTCAAGTAAATATAGCATATCACAATCAATCTTTGTCTTAGTAGTTTGTCTTTAACTGTGCTCCACAAATCAATTAAAATAATAATATAATAATGACATAAGAAATGAACGGCAATACATGTCAGTTTACTGAAATAAGTATTGCATGTAACTGAGTATGCCACCTTTTGAAACAACCACCTGACCCTGTTTATGTTATATTTTCCTGGTTGGAGATCTAATTTCAAAGAGATTTCAGTCATGAATTGGTGCTGTGTTATTATTCGTTGTACATATCAATCAAATGTGAAGGCAATGCCTTCATAATTTACCATTACGATGTGATATGGCTACTGTAAATGTCAACTGAAGAGATAGGCTCCAGGAAAAATCAGGAGGTTACGCCAATTTAAACGATTGTATTATCAATTTATGTTTCACAATAGTCACCATCCCCACACTCAGACACAAACACACACATGCACACTCACGCACAGAAGCGTGTGCACACACACCTTCACACGCACTAAATGTCAAGCTCTGGTCATCTAATATGTATGCTATACATTGGTGTATTCTGTGGAACTGACACACCAGCCATCTGTTTAAATGGTGATCTATCATTTAGCTTCAGGCTCATGGTAATATAGTCTGTGTGGACAGATTCACCCCATGGTTCAATAGCAAGACAGAGATAAGTTTAATGTTATGATTACTCACAAACATTATATGGATTTTATATATATATATATATACATATTTTGTTGTGATAAAACTGGATCACGCACTTATAATTTTCATTGTTAATCTAATACCTGATGAAATGCCTTGTGGGGTCCTCATAATATATGCAGGGATGTTTTATGACCCTTGGTACAAAGATGATATCAAACAAACTAAGGAACTAAATGTGGGTACAAACTAAGTGATGCAGTTGTGTGTCACTTTTGATTTTTGAGTAACCAATTTGTTTGTTACTCAATATATTTATTCTACTTACCTTGTGATCACGTAGGGAGCAAAACAAACGATGAAGGACCCAATGAATATGCTTATCTTTTTTGTGGCTCTCTGCTTTCTCTGCTTTTGCTCAGCCAAGCATCTTTGCTTCACGCTGAAAATAACAAATTGCTTTTAATGTTTTGCGCCACTAGCAAAATATTTTTATAAAAGTAAAACACGACGTCGTGTTATAGACTTAAAACGGAATATGAGCATGCAAACAGGCTAACAACATTACATTAGGTAAAGTACCTTGGATGAATATCGACCAGGAGAAAAAGAGTCTGCATTGTGATAATGTCAATCCTTTTGCAGTGAAACCTTGCGACTTTTAACACCTTCAAGTATGTGAAACATAGTATCAGCAGGGACAGCACAAAACTGGTGGTGTGGAAAACGACTGTAAAGACGGTAAACTTAATCCTGTCGCCCCCTTCGTTCAGTTGTAAGGTGCACGACGCGTAAATGTGACTGTAGTCTGCCCAGGAGAAGAGCAGGGCTGTGAGGGAGAAGGTGAGCGCATGAAGCCACGAGTAGCAGACCATTATCACCGCGTCCTTATAACGCATTTTAGTGGAGTAACTCAGAGGGAAAACCACGGCTATCCAGCGGTCTATACTCAGAGATGCCATGCTCAGCATGGTGTTTGCAGTCAGGAAGGTCTCCAGAAAGCCCACTGTGTGGCACAGGCAATCCCCAAAAGGCTGCTGGTTTCTGATAATCCCCATCAAGGTTGTTGGCATGTTCAAAATAGTTATTAGAATGTTGCAGAAAGACAAGTTCATGGTAAAGATACCGGGCACCTGTCGGCGTATTTCGGTGCTCTGGACAAAACATAACAGCACCAACAAGTTCGACAACAAAGAGACGATCGCGACCACGACGATGAACAACGCGAAAAGGGTTTCAGCAAAGTCCATTGCTTACTTCAGAAAGTCCACTCTCGGGTTATTTGCGCCTTTTGTTAAAAATAGACACTTAAAATCCACCATGGTGAAAAGTTAAATCTCCAACAGCTCGACAGATAACACAAATGGACTTCAACTGTCTAAGTCCTCCCGCCCTCTCCAAGTTCAGGGAGCGCTGTCCGCCGTGCTGAAACGGAGAGACGCGCGCGTTCCCCGCGCCCGTTGGTTCCATTGCGTCCCTGACACCAGGTGTTTGCTCTTCAACAAAAGACCGGCGCAAAAGCATTCCGTTTGAAAGAGAATGGGGTTCGAGGATGCCACACTGGCCGCTGCAACGTCCTTTTACCGCTGCTGCCGAGACTTAAACTGACAAGGGTGCCCACGCGTCAAAAGTCCAAATAAAGAGGACTGGCATGACAACGCGGTTTATGTAGCCTATATTAAAATAAATTACCCGTCAAGCTATACATCTTGCATGCAAAGAACTTGTTCAAATAACTATATAGTGTATTTTGAAAAACTCGCTAGTTTGATGAAAAACTAGTTAGATTTGCTAGTTAGTATATCATTTTGCATATGGGCCTACGTCATTACGCTTCTGATTTTGCTGCATCTTTGTCTAGTCTTGTGCACAAACACAAATCACTCAGTCACATCTCATGCCAGTGTTGAGTGTCATCTCATCGATCACACCTGCTCAAATCAATGTTGTTGGAGGCAAGGGACCTCAGAGAAATCCCGTGATGTGTTGAATAGCGGAGACGCATCCTCCTTGGCCAAATGGCACCAGGTGCTTGCACAGGAGACAGGCACGTGGGCAAATAGATCCTATCCCTGAAATTAATTATGCATAAGTCCGCGGCTACTGTAGATGTGAAATTGCTATAGCAAACAAATAGCTCACACTATCTGTGATGGACGGCGAGCGATGACTTCTTAGTAGAATAAGGCCTAAATCATCGAACATTGATTGAACAGAAGTTTTGCTTTTGCGAAAAAGTAGTTCACCTCACCGAAAGATCATGTAGGCCTATAGCATATTATTGGCTTCATTTACTGTTATACTGTATAGAAATACCCTGATTGGATAAAACAGGTTGTTATACTGTATAATTCTTAAGAAGTTGCACAAAGACTATGTTGGAAAAAAGAGTATAAAATAAAGTAAAATAATCATATAGCCTATGGCCTACTCTTAAACGGCCGAATTAGCATATTATCTGTCTAAACTAGGCTATGTAGACTGTTTAGTCTATATCAGTGATGATTGTCATGGTTACATTTAATTTCTCCTCCAGTAGCCTATGGCTGCACACTGCACGGAGATGTGTACCGGAGAGAGTGACGACTGGTGTCTACAGCGGTAGTGCGCTTCTGAAGGCTTGTTGAGTCATGCTAATACATGGATAAGCATGTACAGACAGTGACTCACACAGGTCAGACACAGCCTACAGTGGTCTTGCATAAAATTCACCTGCTTCATCCCACTTTGATGAGCATTGCATTTTATCCATACTTGATATACTTAAATATATTATTGATGGGAAACCTCCCTTCAGGGTCCACCATATAAAAATATAGAAAAAGAGACATGAATATTCAAGACAATTTCATGGATTATATAATGCAATGTATTTTGGGAATTTCTGAGGCACAAACTGAGAAGCCACTAGTCTACTAAAAATGACAATTGTTATTAGTAAAACAAACTCACATATAGGCAGCTGCACTTCATTAGTGTGTTAAATATGTGTTTTAATGTGTGTGCACGTTCGATTGAGTGTGTGTGTGTGATTGCATTAAGTGTTGTTGGTGTGTAGTTTTTGCCATGTGTGTGCATGTGTGCATGTGTGCACATGTGTGTGTGTGTGTGTGTGTGTGTGTGTGTGTGTGTGTGTGTGTGTCTTCATGCAGGTTTGTGGGTGTGACTGTGAGATGACAAAGCAGTGAGTGATGTCAGCTCCCTACAAACGCTGATCAAATGCCTGGGAGCAGGCTTACAGCTGGGCTCCTGGGGGAAAGTGCAATGCTATTTATAGACCTGATGGTGTGTCACCTCCAATATAACTCTCAGCACCGGTGTATTACCTAACTCAAGGTGGGAACCAGGGCATGGCAAAACAACACAGCGTTAGCACCTAGACCAATAAGAGGTTCAAACACTAGCTCGCTTACTTTTAAGTTCTGGGTCAGATGCACCACAGCACCTGGGCCATGTTACAAAAATTGATTCCAGCTGCTGTGCTTTGGGGGATAGTGTGTTCCAGACTCCAGATGCTGACCGTTACATTTTTGTTTAATAATAAGGGAGCCATTTCCTTCGTCAATGGCTTTTTTAGTTTTTACATTTATTTAAAGCTTAATCCATTTATTCAACAATACATTAACATATGGTATTTTCTTAATATACAGTTACGTATAGAAACATAATGTGTATAGAAAAGTAAATAACAAAACCAACAACAATCAAAATATACATTTTCGTCAATGGCTTTTTCCAGATTGCAGAAACAATTGAGCCAATCAATCAACCAAGCTTTTATGGATGTGCTTACTGCTGGCAACCCTATCAATAATGACATATTATCCCCATAAGTAACATTTACTTGCATGAAGGAAATACTTTGTTGACACCGACCATCAAATAAAAATAATTCAAAAAACAAAACTAGATGTTGAGTTCACAATGGTGTGGATCTTTCCAGTGTCCAATAGCCGGGTGAGAAACATTACAAGCTAAATAGAAGGCAATTTCAGATTTGATAATGATCACTCAGTTTGAATATGAACCTATGGAAATAAACCAGGTGGTTAGGTGGTTGGTTGGTGGCTCTGTCTCCATCACAAGATGAAGCTGCACACTTTATTTTTGAAAGCTATTTATTTTAAGACTTTCAGCTGACCTATTTAGAGCCAGCTTTGTCAATTGCAAGAAAGCTGTGTCCGTTTCCTTGGTAACTTTCCTTCCGTATTAGCAAATCCATGGAGTCTCATGTTATGCTCTTGGTTTCATTTAGGGTTAGGAAGAATCAATTCCAGTAGTATTTTAGCATTAAAAAGTAACTTGTAACGATTTTACTGCCAAAGATAACAATACTTAAATTGTAATCCACACTACATCTACTGTAGATTAAAAAACATTGGGGGCAGTGAGCATAGCCTAAAGAATACGGAACAGAAACGTTTAATTTTCATTTTCAGTATAACTGAATATGAGTCACTATCAAGTTCCTTCACCAAAAGCAGGCAGGGCAGTAGATTTAGATTTAGTTAGAAGATTCAGATCTATGTTTATCTGTGAGGAACATGCTGGAAGAATAGGAAATCAGTGACAAGGTATCCTGGGGGTACCCTTTCCATTCACATAATTGAGTGCAGCTCCATAACACAGTAACAAACAGGGTGCCAGTCGGTTAGCATATCCACTTATTCATCGTTGAATCACTGAGTAACACAATATTGGCTGTTAATGTGTTGATTTGATTTGTACAGCTACAGTATGGTATTTTCTAACACAAGGAGCTTTCACAGTTGGACACAAAAGAAAAGCAGCTTGTGAACATGGTCAGAGAATGTCAGAACAGTGCGAGAACATCTGAATCCATACCTTGGACTATACCAACATCCCAACAAAGCAACGGCTCCATAAGAAGTCCAACTGTCATTCTGCAGAGTGAGGAACACAAACATCTTACATGTGTGGCCTTCACACAGTCAATGATGACCTTAGGGGAAAGAAGCAAGCGCCTCAGGTGAACACTGAGGTGTGAGACCACTGTTAGCTGAGCTATTCCTCTGTGACCCCCAGGGTACACGGAATACTTCTGTCACACCTGTATAGTAACTTTTAAAGGCACAGCCTTGCCAGAGAGTCTGTAGAACATACTGTATAGTACATATAAAGGTCAGGTGGGAACAAGGGACCCAGGTTTCTGCACAGGGTAAGTCATCTGTAGGTCTTGTCTCAGAGGAGCTGCACTATCCACTGTATTGCATAACCATATGCCCTAGAACAGTCTTGTGAAAGTTCAACGATCTTTAATAAAACTGCACAAGACAATACATTAGCAGTATGACATTGTTTTGAGTGACTTTTCTATTTTATCTCCACTAGTAAATTATTTGTGTCAAAGTTTTAACAATGGTAGTGAGGCAGAATGCAACACTTCCTGTTCTTTCTTGCTAGGAAGTTGCTAGGAAGTCTTGCTAGAAAGTCTTGTTAGGAAGTTGTAACAGTAAACAGTATACAGCTGTTACTGTATACTAATAACAATATTAAAAGCAAATTAAAGTAAATATTTTAAGAATTTAAAGTTACCCCATTACACATTAACACTGGGAACACTCCCACAGCATACAGTAGTAGAAATATAGAACTGTTGATAGTACCGAACTATCTTTCTCAGGGATCCATATTGTACAACTGTCCATGGGTTTGGGATTGTTATCATTACCAGAATTTCTCTTCAAGATGTATCTTTCTCTGTTTTATTCAGTATGACAGTTTATGCTTACCACCTTTCCAGAACATTAAACTGTTATTTCTTTCTGGCCAAATCACAAACTGAGAAAGGTTTACATGAAGACTTATAAAATAAATAAATATATCTGCATAATAGTAACATTGTTGTTATATAGCTGAAGCAACCATACAGTAGGCCAGTTATCATGCAAACACATTCTATTACAACAGTGATCTTGGCTGTCACTAGAGCAAGATATGCCTTGAACTTCTTTCCACAAACCCACAAAATAGCTTCTAAGTACAGAAAAACAGATAACTACACAATACAATAAAATATAATATATATATATTTTTTTACAGATTTAGTGCCAGTGTGAAAAATAGCTTAATTAAAATTTTTATTACATAAGCATCCCATGGAATGTCTTTGTCTTGTATTAGTAATATGTTAGATATTGCCTATACTAATTGAGCGCCCTCTATATGGGTCGATGGACTTGCATTTGCTTATGCTGCTATAATGTACTGTTTTGAGTTCGAGTGTGCATTAATGCTAAAGTCATTATTTCTAATTCAATGACTGTATAATCCTGCCTATTTCAGCACAAAGCCAAGGAACGAATAATATATTGCAACACCTATGTTGTGGTATATTTATAGCTGCACTGTGTATATACTGTTTGTGATCTCATTTATTATTATAATTGTAGACCCATATAATCACGTCTACCTTAGTTGAGAGTAGGTTCTTACTTGAACATTCAATTTACTGTATGCTTACCAAAGGCCAACTGGCTACATGAAGTAAACATAAGAATAGTGACACAAACAGAGCTAAAGACAAGGTCAGTGGTCATTAACATTTTCAAGCCTGTCCATTGTAGGATGGCATCTGCATCACAAACACTGCTCAGCAATGTCAAACATGTGAACTACTACAGTACAACATTGCCAGCAAGACATTACAATACACACTGTTCCATACTGTTGCCTGGCTCAAATGGTATCATGTTCTGACACAACATATTTTATATATGCTTCCTATGTGTATATCCAACTCTCAAGTGTAGGAAGGAAAGCAAACCACTAGGAGGTAATTAGGACAGCAAGCAGAAATGATTGACTGACAGCTCATGGGATTTGTTTACAGCTTTAACAACTTTGACAGACGGAATCCCAGAGTTCTTTTTGACAACATGCCTGAACCATCACACAGGTAGCACATTTACATTGTTGGCACCTGCCACACCCAGGTTTGTTAAATGGTACAGGACATGGTGATGAGGTGACAGTTTAAGTTAATAATGTATTGTATGCGATTTCAACATTGTATATCAGATGTATAATAAACTGATTTACATGCATTTGTGCCTCAGAGCCTGCCATGATTTTTATCTGCCATTTTCCTCAAATTCATGTTTTCCAAACATGAATTTCAGCAATTCATGTTTTCCAAACATGAATTTCACATGATATATTTCTGTAAGGGCTGGTTCCAGAGAACAGGCACACGGGTCTGACATTGGTCCAAATGTATTCCTTGTGAGGAGGGTGACCTACATACCACATTTCAGAACTCCTGCACAAACTGGGGCGTGGCCTTTCATATCTGGCAGCTCATTATAATAATAATAATAATAATAATTATTATTATTATTATTATTAATACAGATGGACCTGCTATAGCAATAGCGGGTCTATAACAAGTCAAGAACAGCTCATAGCTTCCCTCTCATTCTATATTAACTGAGGGCTACCCCCAAAAAGACAAAAAAGTCCAATGTACATTTGTAGTGGATCTTGCTGTGTCATTCAGCATCAATCTGATATAATTAGTATCAAAGCTGGAGGCGCAGAGAGCTCTGCTTGGCAAACAAACGCAGCATGGAATAGCTTTCATGAGAAGTCTGCAGCTGCCACAGGTAAAGCAGAAAGAGTTGTTGTGATGAGTCACGTTCCCATAGCAACACCTCAGTCCGGGATGTTATCGCGCTAATCTCTGCCACCACATGTGCTTGATGTAGATGTAAATATCATTTATGTGGGGTTGTTATTGCCGTCTGAGCAGATTGGGAAGCCTTAATTATCCACAGTTAAGACCACGTCACTAAGTCGTTAATGTGGGGATGACCAAATGAGCAGTGCACCCTTCTCATTTGTGGTATCCAAGCAACTGGAGAGCAGTTTTGATAGGGTTGGAGAGGCGTTAGATGGTTGACTGAGCTGTGACATGTCTTACAGGTGGGTGAGACTATTCTGGTAGCCCAACCGTACCAACAACCAGTTTCATTGTCTTCTGGAAGCGCATGTTGTGTCCCCAAACCAAATAATTTAGACATACAGTAGTCGCCACTTTGTCAAAGCTCGAATGGTTTAGGATTGCAAACATCTGATTTTAACAGCATTCAATACTGTACATATATACAACTTGTTTTTTATTCTATAAAACAAGAATGCAAATAATTATTAATAATAAGGTTTAAGTATGATAATCACCCCGAGACCACTGGTCTTGTGTTTAAGTTCACTCCCCCAAAGGCCAATAGTGTGAATGGTTTAGTCCACTGCAGGTGTCCATGGCCCTGTCAAACCTTCTGCTTTGTTCACAATGAACCTCTTTTATGTGGAGACCAAAAGGACTGGGCAGAGAGATAGCTGGGTGAGAAGGAGGAAAATAAATAATGCCTTTATGGTTTGAAAAGCATGGCTTGCTTTAACCCAGTAAGGACAGACAGGCCACTTTAGAAAGAACCCATTTATTGGTTTATTAATAAGGAATATGCCAATTTATTAATTTATTCTCAAATCCTTTCACATAATCCAAGGATATATTTTCATAGGTACATAATACAAACAAGGCTCTCTGGATTAATATATAAAACAATGTGGATTTTGTAGCATAGCACTGTACTGAATTGAGCATTTGTGCTGGACACGAAGTGCATTCCTTCACTTTGAGACACAGGGTCACACAGACACCACTCAAGAGGGTTAATGGCAACAGGCCTAGTGGTCTATTGGAGTGTAGGTGGCAGGTAAAAGGCTGAGACACGCTCACAAGCTCCTTGCAGCGGGCAGCGGTACGAGCAACACTGTACCAGACTGTAACCTGAGAACGCAGGGGAGGAGATTGACAGTGCATCTCCCAGCACAATAAGCAGAAGCGCTGCATTCATTATCGTTAAGCGACAGGAGTGATAACAAGCCAGCCAAGGCAGTGAAAGGGAGTGGAGTGGCCCGCAGGCAGGCTAGAATAGTCACCAATTGTCTCTGTCATTTGAAGAACCTCAGATACTGAAGACCTAACTAGAACTAGATGGTTTATTATTCAGAAGTCACACAGCCCTTGGGGAAGTGAGGAAGGGGGAAGCATTTTTCATCATCTATTGTATTTAAGGCAGGACAAACCCAGGAGTACTTACTGATACTGTTACTCCCTGCCCTTCCACTGGTACATTTCCGCTGTGTGAAATGTATTTAATTGTGCTTTATAACTTCCCTATATAAAACACATGTGATTCTACAAGTCGTTTTGATTTGATGCACTTTTTGACATCTCTGATACACCAGCCAATCAGAACAGTGGTTGATTAACATAATGTCAGCACAATGGATGAAAAGTACAGTACCGTACAATACATTACTGAATTTAGACATTTGTTTTTTGGAATGGCTAAAAATGTCTATTGCTCAATAAAATAATAGGGCGCTTTAACTAAAATACAAGAAATAAAATAGTAGTACTCCAATGCAAATACCATATGCAACACAACATTAAATGATGAAGTTATTCTTCTCCACTCCGCCACTGGGATGCCTGGAAATCCAATTAACAAGCATCGCAGGGAACATGGATTGCAGAATGTTGTTTACAGTACAGCTTTACACATCAACTATTTCCTATCCAGTAACTACAGTAATGTAGCTGCATGGGATCCATAACAGATTCAACAGCTTTAAGGTCCAGTGCTACCATCGCACCAGTAGAGTGTAACATGGATAGATTTCACGGAATCCATAATAGGAAACAGATGGATGCTAATTACTATTCAGCAGTGATGCTGCCTGGTGTCAATTCCTTTGCAAAAGGTCATCTTTTTAAAGGGGGGAATGCTCTAAACTGCTGATAGAATTGGCTTCACTGTTTTGTTATCAAGGGAATGAGGTTCTATTTAAAATGTGATGGGTTTCATACTTTCTGCCACTGAACATCTGTAGTTCATGAGGCTGAAATAGTAGGCCCTACTGTACTCATTCCGATGTCTGCTAAATATATTATCAGATCTATAATTTCGCCAGCTGTTTTATTGCCCAAGCCTTTCTCTGCAGCAAATGCACATAAACATTGAGTCACTCTATTACACCTCTCTTTCTCAGAACACACACACACACACGCACACGAATGCTGAATTCATGGGAACAGCTCTCTCAACTGTCCTCAGCTAACATTAGTTGTGTCCTCTTTTACAACTGTTCTTTTTCTACTTCCTATACTGTGCTGTGCAATTATTTCTTCTTAAAGTCTTCAAAATCCCACACACCTTTCACTAGTAAGGATTACTGTTGTCTTGATATATGCAGCATACAATATGTGCAGACACAGAGAAAATGAGTCATACTTTTGTATACCTAGAAATATCTTACAAGAGTAAATGACCCCAACCCACAACAAGCCAACTGGCATTAGCATGCTCTATGTTGTCAGAACCAGCCATACAGCACGTACATGTGCTATATGTGCTAAAACAATCTAGCTGAGCAATTATGAAAATCATAACACTGTATCATATTGTATCACATCGTATCATATAGCATATTATGTCCAATGTTACTGTATTGCATCTTGTATCATCAAAGCATACCACACTACCATATCATATACCAGACTTTTTTATTGTATACTTTGGTATCATATCATATCATATTTGATAGTGTATCATAACATAATATTAACATCACACTGTATAACATACTGCATAATGCGTTGTACTGGACAGCATTGTGTGTGCGCGCATGCACTTGTTCCTCTGTCCCTTGCTTTCTCGACAAATAAGCAGAAATAAAAATAGCTTTTCAGATAAATGTAAGCTCCAAGCCATTTGAGGTGACTAGAAGATTGTACAAAGGGGCCACATAAAACTGTATGGAAATAATTAATAAAACATAATGTCTATGCCATGAATTGTACCTGGATTATCTTCCCTGTCATGAATCTATGAGTCATAATGTCTTTGAGATGTTGGATAAAGAACAGAAAAGAAAAGCATGTCCTGGACAGAACTGTAAAGTGAGAGCATTAGAGGATATGAACAGAGCTGGGTGCCAATAAACAAATACATTGAAAAGTTGGATCTCCCCATAAGGAGCGTGTGGGAAACCATTAATCCAACTGCATTTTCAGATGTAAATCAGGCTCATAATCAAGCGGTAAAAAAAAAAAATCAATCTTATGGCATCTCCATATTCCACGAGCTGTCGCGGCAGGACAGATTGTGCCACACACGCGCAGATATCATTACTTTTTCAACAGGCTGCATGCAGTATTAACCAGTGTTACACAACCCTAATCAGAGACGTAAAGTGAGGCTTCCAGAAGCCTCCACGCCGCCGAGCAATTTCTCGTTAATCTTTAATTAAGCGCAAGGTGCAGCGTTGATTCATCCTTTCTTGGCGGCTGCTATTTTTGGCCCGCCGTCGCCCACTCTCTTCCATTCTCTGGGGAGGCAGGGGGGAGCCTTTAAAAGCAGCACAGAGGCTACTGAACATCCCTTGGCCAAATGGGATTGGACTGAGCAGAGTCACTTCAAAGCAGATGCGTGTTTTCGATTGTGGACATGCTGTCTGGTTGAACTGGTAAAAATGGGTTGGTTGGTTGTTTTACTGTAATCTGTCAGACATTGGGAAAACCTTTTTAAGGTGGGTGGGGGGTATTGTGTTGGCATGTACTACACTTGCTCTACCCTGTATGCATGGTGACAAGAACAATAACAATACAATGCTAAATCTTCCTCATAGTTGGTTATGCTGTCCACTGTCTATTGTTCGTTATGTTGTCCAACATAAACACCTCCGAGATTGCTCTTTACTTTAACAACATTTCAGCTCATATATGAAGCACATGCTGCTTCAGCGTGAAGTGGCCTTAAAGAACCCCGATTCTACATAAAACGTTATGCTCAAGGCACCCACACTGTGTCGGTGCAAATGAGTAGCAAAGCGGTTGTAAAACTTTGTTACATGCGTGCATTTTTGCATTCGTCAGATGATAATTGAACGGTATGGTCTAAAAACAAGACATTCACTGACGGACAGTGTTGTGTGAAGCTTGACAAATCCCTCAGGTATTTTGTTCCATTAAACAAGCTGCGCGGCGCGACTGCTGTCAGTGTTTTGACTTGTTTGCCCACCTCTGCAGGGCCACACGTTTCGGTTCAACTTTTCCATGTAGGCTGCCAGAGGTACCTCCGGACAAACACAGACATGTCCCTGAGACTACAACAACCCCAGGAGTGCTCAGCCTCTGGGAGAAATCTTGAAATGTGAATATTGCTATTCACTTATTTATACAGAAGTTAAAAAGTGCTGTAGGTAGGCGTTTAGAGCTATACGTTTAGTGTAATGTCTTTGAAATGTCATAGACATCTGTCAGTGAGTTAAATACTCACTGAGAATAAGTGCTCTGCTTGATAGCCCCTCTTTATAATAAGTTGATTTACAGTAGATTCTGGATGGTGCCCTATAAAGAATTCTGACCAACCAGGTGGTCTTTTCCCTGATTGGTTTAGCAAACCTTCCTTTTCTGTCAATCACATGAATTAGTGCACACAGCTACTGCAGGTTTGTAAATTGGCTTCGCAATGGTGGACTGACTGGTTCCAGAGAGGGGGAGCCGAGATGGAGGGGGTGGGTTTATGGGTTGTTGGTTTATAGCATCTTACTCTTGTTTCACTCTATTAGTTACTGTAGCTCTCATTGCAACTCTCAAAACTACAGCAGCTTTAAAGGAAGGAATGTATACTCCCATGCTTGGCTAGAATCATGGTGTGATTACTTATTATTTGTGGTGTCACTGGCCTTTCGGCTATAATGGGCCATGGATGTCATATTTAAAGTGCGACAGCTTTGTGTTAGCTGGGTCAGCCTGGCCTGTCCCCCTTGGAAAAGACACTGCCTCCATGGAAACCTCATTTTTACACACATATAAAAGCTGCCTTGGAAAAATCCTTCATGTGGCAATAAGCATTTTATTATATATAAAAAAAGGTGCCGTACAAAATGTTTTATTTATTTAAATGATTTAACCCAGTTCAAAAACAGTGTTGTCATGTCACATCCCACAATGTCTTTATGCACTAACTAGTTTCTAGTTACTTTCATCACAATCATTTCTATTACTATGCATTAAACTGTCTGTGGGGGAAATGTCTGTCCCTCCAGCACTGGTAAGGAACCCCCCTGAGAGAGAAAAGAAAAGGAATTAGCTTGGTACGGTTTCTGAAACCTTTGTGAAGCCTTGCCTTCAAGTGCATGTTCAATTAGGAGCTATTCAACAATTATGCCTCTGGAAATCCCTCTGTTATCTAAATATAAAGACCAATTTAACTCAAGTTTTGTTTTTGTTTTTTGTGGAAGATACTTTTCGTCAGCACACAGATCCCTTTATGAACTCATAAACTCAACTGCCAGCACATGCCCCAAGGAGCAATATTAAGTCACAGAGTACAGTAGAATACTCCCAAACTATAAAATATAGTGGTACTTGAAAGTTTATGGCCAACTCGACAGACGGTGGTTGTGTGTCTAATCTGGAAACATGGACATTAAAGTAATTCTTACAAATTACTGACCCAATACACAAGTAAAGGACAGAGAAAATACATCTATAACTAATGCTTTGCCTAAATGTATTACTGTAACTCTAGTAGATTTCTGTGTTGCGTGTGTTGGTTGCTAGGGTCACAAAATGTTTGTTTAGCTTCACTTGGGAGGAGAGCACTGGGACTTCTTACTGAAGACGTTATGAAATGTAACACATACTTTTCTGTTTACCCTGTAAGTCAGTTATGCAGTATTCTAGTGGTTCTAAAACTCAGAAACCCCCAAGAGGTACTGTAGCAATATGTTTGAAGGGCGTTTATGTTTAGCATCATGTTAGCTTAATTAGAACCCATACATTTTTGCACATTTAAAAGTGCAAATATTTGCACTTTATTTTGCACCATTTCTGTGTCTTCTGTAAATTATGTGTACTATCGTATATAAAACATAGAAAGCATATTGTTTTTTTACAAAGCTAGCATAATACTAAACATACTGTACAGTACTGTTTAAGTGTAAAACAAGAATATTTTTTCAGAGCTTAAGAGAGTTTAATACATCAACCACACTTCAACTCCACATTGTACAGTATATTCCATAGGAAAATAAACATTGTACTTTTCACAATATGAATATCAAATGAGGCTGGGATGAGTGGTTAAATGTCAAATTGCAAAACTGGCAACGACTTGCTCCTCATGATTACCTACCTCCCTCTCTCTCTCTCTCTCCCCCTCTCTCTCTAATACTAATCCCTCACACTCTGGTGGCTGTGTATCACATACGGGGGTGGTGGTATAGGGGAACAGCAGTATGACAGGCTGGCTGCCTGACACTGTTATCTCCATGTGTCACGGGTGTGTGTGTGGGGTGAAGGGTGGGGGTGTTTGGGGACAGTGAGGAGGTTGGCAGGGTCTGGCAGGTTTGAGCTCAAAGAAAAGTCCTGGGGAAAAAACCCATCAAGAAAGTCCCTGGGAGCCATAGAGCCTGTTATCTAGCTTGACCATCCCCATGTCCAATCAGGGGTATCGATCAAGTGCCTGTGTGAAAATACTATTCTTCCAGAAGTACCCCCCCCTCCAAAAGGCTTAAATGCTGTATATGCTGTTAAAAGTATGCTACACAACCATGTTATTTTCCTTGTGACACTGACTAAAATAAATAAAACTTTCTTTTTCTGAGGTTTCCCAAAACAATGAAAATTAAATAGTTTCAATGTTGGCTATGGAACAGTAAAGTACAACCAGACTGCTGTTGTGAATGCACATTTGAAATGTTGGTTTAACTAATTCAGATGCAAAAGGCAGCAATTTCGTTTACTTTGAGACCTGCTCTTTTGAAAATTACACAGCGAGATGAAGATAGAACATACTTCAGTGTGTGTGTGTTTACAGCTAAAATTTAATTTATTGAAGCCTGACAACGTGAGGCATTACTTCCAACATGAGAGAATTCCCTTAAAAGGACATTGTAATAAACATGGTTTTTCGTTTGTTCAAGTAGACATAACTATCCATGTTTCAATAAACATAACATTTTAATGGAACAGTTAACGCAACAAGGTAACTTAGATGCAATTTAAACGTGCAGTGTATAGCGTCAAACGCAACTCCATACACATACAAACAACACAAAGTACACAAGTACACTAAAAGCTGTTATACTCAGACTATCCTGTGTGTGCATGTGTGTGTGTGTGTTTTACCAGTTTCTACCCCATTCACACCACATGGCCTGGCTGAGTATCAACAGTCCACAAAAGCCCCACCTCCTCCACGAGGAGTGGTCCCGAAGTCTCCTTCCAGTCAGAGGCTTTCTAACCATCTCCTGTTACTTCTCACACACGCCCGCCCGCACACACACACACACACACACACACACACATGAGACACCGCCCACGCGACATGCATTTTAAAGCCCATTTTGCATCTAGTTAATTAGATTAGAAATTACACAGAACGCAGTTAGACCATAAGGTGATTTAAAGAGGCAATTAGCATTGCCTATGCAACACATGCATACTCACATTAAGATGATTGTACAGCTCTATTGGAACATAAAAACCCTTCTGTCTTCTACTTGGACTGTTTCCTAACAAAATTGACAAATAAAACAACATACATAGAAAAACACTTTTTTTAACTACCATTTATCCACTCATTCCATCAGCTAAAGCATAAAACAATACAAAAAAGAAAGGGGTTTTACTTTCAGCATAGACCTGGGTGTTCTTGCAGTGACAGCTGTCAACAAGGCCTTAACATAAGCTTCGTAGAGGCATAGAAATCTGCAAACACCTTAGAAGCAAGATCGGTGGCACCAGACATACGCCTTAACAGAAATACAGAGAATGACATTGGCTTCTTAGAGAGGATACAGTCATGCTGGTCTGCCCTAGATTTGTATGGTTAGGAAGTCAATTGGCTATTCTGCTTGGTTAGCTTCTTTCTTCCATTGAATGTAAAGCCTTTTTTTTTCTACAGACAGTATTTTAAATGTCAAATAGTAGGATGAAGACAATTAAAATCAATTGCCTTTTACTAATATGGAATTGTGTCAAACTAAATGGGGTAAAATCTGAGAATGTATGCTATTTTCTACAACCAACCACTACAATCCGCTTCACATTTACTACAAAGACTCCTGGTTTGGTTTGCTTTCGTGTCATATTATAAAGAATATACATTGGATCACTGGGGTTTAAACCAGAGCATTTGTGCCAAGCTGGGGTGCTTACAGAAATCTGTTTCTATTGGTTACTGCACGATAAACACAATTTCAGGTCAGCAACACCTTACAAGTAGATCCTGGCTGTCACACTCACTATCATGTCAATAATCAAGAAATCTATTTTTAGAAGTCCTGCTTAATCACAAGCCCCCTTGCTCAGGCCTCAAACAACAGCTACACACAATGCTGAAGCCATCATTTCATCCAGCACACATTCTCCCCTAAATAACTGTTTCGTAGTTTGTTTTCGTTGCTGGGTTTGGCGTTCCTCGGCTGGGGAGGGTGCCGGAGCTCATGATCTGCTTCTGCTGTGTGAGCTGGCCAGGGTGGGATGGCTGTTATTAATCTTGCTTGCTGTTGGTCTGCGGGTCAGTGGCGCGAAGCAGGCGCAAATAGAGTCGTAATGGGGGCTTAATGGGCGGGGGGACATAGAGTGCTCAGGGAGGACTCGGGTCAAAAGGTCCCAGAGAGTGCGTGTTGTGATTATGTTACCGGGAACACATTGCACATTGAGGGAAAACCCTGTCTATCACCAAACATACATAAAGCATGTTTGGTGATAGACATCTATAGAATACTCCACAAGGTGTTACGGTTGCTATTTTATAGTATTACCACTTTAAAGAGATATAGGTTGGATTTTACAACTATATATTAGTTAGAAATATAGAGATCCATCAGCTATCAGATAGTTAAATGATCTGTGAGATAACAGTATATGCTCTGGTTAATAGCCTCTGCCTCTGTATAAGTTGATTCACGCTTTGCCATGGTTACCCATCGCTGGGTTGTTAATTTACAAAATCGTATTTCTATTTTTAGCTAAGTCTCGTTGCAACTCTCAAATGTTACCTACAGCAGCTTTTAAGATGTAGTGGGTTGTCATAAACACATACATTTGTGTTTTGAGGGCAGTGGTTTGAATCTCATCTGAATGGTCCTGGGTTTGAGCTCAAGCATAGGCCAACCTGTAAGCATCCTTGAACACAAGGCCTAAGCTGCTTCTCTGAATTTAGTGTTCTGTACTTTACATTGCTCTGGATTAAAGTCAGCTAAATTATCTAATTGTAAATAGTTTTGTTCAATCATGTGCCTCAGATTCAATTTCAAAGTCTCAAACTACAGTAGCTCCTGAGGATTGCATATAATTTCTCAGCTAATATGAATGCCCTACATATCAAAATAGCTTGCTTAAATATATAGTTTTGAACAACAGCCCAGGTGCGGTATGCAGTATGTGAGACATAAACACTCGGATCTCCTATGGAGCTATGGCTCTGATGTCCCTCCACCCCCAGATATCCCACCTCTTATCAACCCATTACTGTCCATAGGTGGGCCGTACTCTCCTTGACTGACATTTGAGTGGCAGGGTCAGAGCAGCCAGTAATAAAGAAGCACAACAGAGCATGGAGTGTACCCTCTCAACACCACGCAACAAATAATTCATACTCCTAACATTTACCTTGTTCAGCCTGTTCTGTTATAGCTCCTGACCTGTCTCTGAGCATCAAAGAGCTGGTGAATTATTGTATAAATAGCAATGTAGCAGGGGGAAAAATGGGTCCAAACATGTTGTGTTTCAGTGAGTGGAACACAGTGGCCAACTGGTCTTGCACTTAACAGCTTTCAAGTGTATAATGTGACTACCTGAACCATGGTGCTGTTGCAAAGGGAATTTGAGATCAAGCAAAAAGAAATGTATAATATCTAGCGGAGGATTTATATACATGGTCTGAGTTATTCATCTGAGAATGGTGTAATTTAAAATCCAATTCAATGTACTTTTCACAATTATGGGTTTTATAAGATAAGAACACAAAATAAAATCAACATTGGTGATTTTCTTTTTCTATATGTATGGTGACACTAAAACACAAAATGCAGCCTTAAGATTGGGTTTCATGTTGGCTTCTGCATAAGGTTACTGTTATCAATAAGCCAGTAGTATTACTTTGGTGTCAACATTGGTATTTATATTCAAGTCCAAAAAATTGCTGATAAGGAATGAGCCAATCAAAGGGCACAGTTCTTGATCTTTTTCAGCGGTCTGGTAGAAGGTCGCAAGTCATCAGGTCCATGGGCGAAGGAACACTGTTCAGCCTGTAGAGGGCAACCTTGAGGGTGGTGTGCATGAAACCAGCAGGACCGAGTTTTAAGGGCACCGGTTACTAATGGCTTCCGCTTGGCATTTATCTTGGTACTTTTCCTCTCTTCAAACGCCTGCCAGTCTCTGATATGAACTCTCCCTCCTTCCACTAAATTAAGAAAATTCTAATTAACATTCAGATTGTATAAACTAATTAAACAGTTGCACATCTGGTATAACGCTCATGGCTGTCAGTGCAATTTAAACACTTAAATTCCAAAACTGCTCTGAAAACGAAAAACTATGAAATTCTCCCATTACATCACATTACAAATATTGAGGCCACCTACCTCGGAAGACTTGGTGGTTGTTCTTCAGAAGTGTCTGAAGGCCACCACACTCTTTCTTCAAGAGCTGCAGGGTGTTTTGGTCCAGCAGTTCAGCGACCTCTCTTACAGGAAGACTGCCTGGGAGGAAAATGGAAAATGAATACTTGACGGACTGCCCCCGTTTGGACATGAGACGCAACTGCACTGTTAAAGCAGTGTCTACTAAAGTGGTTATTTCTCTTCCTGATAGATAAGTCACATCACTTCATGTGTGGTGGTACAGATACTCGTATTGGCAGTTTTAAGAGTTACAATGATGGTTTCACTGGTACATGGGAAGACGAACAAAAATTAAAACATACTATTTTGCTAATAAAAATTAAAAAAAGAGATAATGGGAGCTTTAAGACAGAATATTGAGTTGTTACAAGCTTACTACAGGAACAACAACCCTAGCTCTTTGAGTCACAGAAAAAAAAGCTGTGAAGGAGCTCGATTAAACTCACTCCAACACACTGTCAAAACAAACATAGTGCATTTCATCACCTTATTTCCCATGAGCCATTTGAGTTCATGAGTCTAACTAACCAACTGCTGCCAGATCATTTTAGGTACAGATAAGAGACTGTCCTTTAAGACCTGTTAAAACTACTCAGAGCAACATGTATTTAAGCAGATTCATTACAGGCCTGATGGTCCCCAAGGAACCTAAACTTTGGGTTAGCTAACCTTTGGGTTAGCTTTCATCAGAATTTCTGGCTTTTCCCCCTTTCCCCCAGAAGGGAATTCAATTGTGGTATGACCTTTTCCTTGTATAAATGACAATCAGATCCTGGAATATTGAAGAGTGTCCCCCCACACAGAGTTTTTTTTATATTTCCAGTACTTATTTTTTAACATTATTTTACCTAAATAGACGCATATTAATGCAATGTGTCTGTTGAAAAATAAGACCAAATAAATAACTGTGTAGCCTCCTCAAGTGGGTTGTTGTTTTCTTTTGTTGTTGCACCAAAAATGACTTTACTATTTTACAATTCAGGAACCATGATAACCCCAGTTCAACATGGTAAACTACCTCTTGTCACTAACGTGTGTATTGATTTATTGATAATAAGATTAATCATGATAACGCTACCTATATTTTAAGTAAATACATTTAACATTTGGAGATTAACATCATATATGCCCATGAAAATTCAATCTCCAAGTTTCTTCTGACTATATCTAAATACGTATGGCGGTCCTTTGTACACAAGGAACCACAGGACCCAAACAAGTTCAGAACTTCAGAGGTGGAGCAGCTTGACACACCAAGTACCAGGGGGGGTTCAGTAAGAAACAGGGCAGACTACTGTCTTACAGTCCAGACGCCAGGGAGCTCCAGGCCTTAATATAATATCAATACACCGCTTAGAGCTGCCCTTTACTGCCTACAATGATAATGGGGATAAATGGGAGAAAGGCAGTATTGACAATGAAGATTCTGCTTGGACTAAGACCAGGCGTAGAGGATTATTAATGGCTTAGCTTTATGTACTGTTGGTCTGCTCCTTTGCAAAATGCTAAGCTAGCTAAAGGCTGATTGCTTGTTAGGGGGAATTGTTTTTTCGCTGCTTAAGCCTTGTTAAAAAATCAGGCCGAGAGGCGAAAGAGTAGCTCTGAAAACGCAGAGCAGTAGGGGAAAAAAGAGAAATCTGATAGACACTCTTAAAGTTACCAAAACATGGAAACATAGCAGTGTGTCAGGTTACCGTTGCAGCTTTTATATTGGAGGTGTACAGTGCAATGCAGAGAGACAGTGATCCGCTTGCTTCTTGCTCTTGCTTATCAAACCCAGCCTTTTAACATGAAGCACTAAATTCCACATATAAAACAGTCAAAGAGGCACACAAGCTGAAATTATAGCTGATGGCTAAACATCTTTTGGATTTGAAACAATTAGGCCACTCTAGTGACATCATAACAACATTTCTTTGCCTTTTGGAAGCTCTTTAGAAGACTGAGGATCTAACAATCTTACACAGGATATGTGATGTTGAAATCCCCTTCATGATGATCTTTAAGTCATCTTTTCTCCTGTCAGTATTAAGCCACTGAAATCTGATAAGCAGAAAATATAGGCCTCCGTACAGCACTACAATATACATGAATTAGTAACTTGCCACAGAGAATAGTTGCCAAAGATATCAACAATTATTTTTTTCCATGGCCGCAATAAAAGCAGATAGCATGAGATTTAAAAGAGAAGCCTTTTAAAACAACTGCATCTATTAAATATAGTTTGGCTTAACCTGAATTTACCCTTTGTTCGTACAAAGCGCATGAGATAACCAACTACAATACCTCAATACAAATGCATACTCATGCATAAATCATGCATCATAGTGCATTATTCATCCTGTCATCTCTATCCTGGGTTACAGTCACTCTCACTCTCTTTATTCTTCTTTCCCTCCAGCTCATATACACCCTCGCCCCCGTCTCGCCCTAACACAGAATGGTTGGTTTTAATCACAGCAGATCTTATCGCTGCATCCCATCCACTATCAGAGTGTGTGAGTGTGTGTGTGGCAACAGGGTACCGACAAGATGACAAGGGTGAAAAACGTGGGTGACAAATACGTAAGCTGTGTGTGTGTGTGTGTGTGTAGCAGTCCGTGCGTTCCAGGAAGTGACTCGCGGAGAGGGGAAACACAGACGGGGGTCACAGTAGGGTCGTGTGATGCCATGAGGGTCCAGTTTGCCACCGCTGAGTGAGAGGAGGGGGTGGCAGGAGACAGATTCATATAATTGAGGGCAGGCAGGAGGACGGGGGTTCAAATGAGGCACTACTGCAGTCATTTTCAAAGGGGAACAAGCCACAGTGCTGTGTGTGCACCTGCTGTGTGTGTGTGTGTGTGTGTGTGTGTGTACTGTGTGATTGTGCGTGCAGTTCGTTTGAAAGCATAAAATGATTTTCAAAATGTATATGCAGCATACAGACAGCTAGGAACACCTTAGCAGAATGGAAGCGGATTTAATGGATGTCCCTATGTGTACCCACGCAGGTGTGTCGAGTTGCCTCGTCTGGAGGAAATACTGATGACTCACCCTGCATGTGGGGGAGGATACTCATTGTTATGTCCAATTAAACCTCGTAATGTACTCAAAAATCTCATATTTGGCCACCTGGCGGCGCCATCTGATTGTGTATGATTTGTGTGTTTTACAATTG
>JAODUG010068091.1:0-34583 GCA_027564795.1 Aphredoderus sayanus
TGACTGGGGGATCCCAAGGCGTTCCCAGGCCAGTGTGGAGATATAATCTCTCCACCTTGTCCTGGGTCTTCCCCGAGCCCTGCTCCCAGTTGGACGTGCGTGGAACACCTCCCTAGGGAGGCGCCCAGGGTGCATCCTTACCAAATGCCCAAACCACCTCAACTGATTATACCTCGCTGTTTATAATAATAATAATAATAATAATAATAATAATAATAATAATAATAATAATAATAAATAACGTATAATCAAAACGCAAGTAAATAGTTACACAAATGTACTGCAATCATTGAATTGTATTGATCTTGGCTCTTATTTTATTTCAGACATGTCTGTACCCTTCTCTTCTCCCTCCATGTACACCACTCTGTCCATGTCTTCTTATATATTTCTCTGTCTTCCACTATACCATTGCCCTCCCTCTATCCATATAGTTTCCATCTACTCCTCTTCCTACATCACCAGCATTTCCTTACACAACTCTTACATCAAGCTCCATGTCCTCTTCCATTACCCTCTACTCCTCTTCCGTCATCTCTTTCTACCTCAATTGTTTTTCTCCCTCTAGCATGTCCACCACCTCTCACCGTTACACCTCTTCTTTTTCACCTTCTCATGCTTATTTGTCGTGTTTCTTTCCCCTTTTCTATTGTAATTGTTGTAATTACAGTAAGCCTTGTGTAAACGACTAGGAAATTAGAATGTGTTGTGTATTACTAACTAACAGATAACCAAAGGTTTGATTGTTGTAAAGACAAATGAAATGGAGCTGCAGTTGTTTATTTACTGATATATTAAAGTTTTGGTTGGCTGTATGAACTTCTCTGAAAACAACTACTATGAAAACATTTCATAATTTTGTGCAGTGTTTGGAGAAAATTCTGTATGTGATTTGTATGAAATCAAGTTAAATTTACAATCTGTGTACAACAATTAAAGTGTTCAGATCAACAGTTTTGAGTGTAGTTACTACAGTTTGAACTGGTGAGAACTGTGTCAAATCAATTTATAAAAACTGAAAACATAGGCAGGCCTTTTATCAGGTACGCCTAGTTAGAGCGCTCCCTTTGGCCAACTGTGAAAGCTACTGAAAAGTAAATATATGTAATGGTTTTAAAAAATAGCAACATAATTTGGGAATATAAGAGGTGTAGTATGTTTAGGGGCAAGTGCTTTATCAAATGTGGAAGCTATTGAAAAGTAAATGTAAATAATATAGTTTATAAAAAAAAGAAAATGTAGGACATGTAAGTGGTGTAGTATGTTTATTGGCTGGCCCTTGATCAGCTAGTCATAGTTCCAACACTCCGGTTACCATACTGTAGCAGCTATAAAATTAAAATCTAAAAATATAAAGTGCTGTTGTTTTTTTTTCATTGTAGTAGATACTGGAGAGGGCTGTTAATACATTGGATGATATATTATCTTAAAAATATACAAAACTAGTTTTTTTTAAATAAATTGTTTTTTTCAATTCTAATTGTACCTATCTAGGTAGATGTCTTCAAAGTAAAGCTTTTACAAATCATTTTTATGGGTTTAGGTCATTTAGATGGAGAGATATTACGTTTTAAATGTAATGACTATTCATTACATTTAAAACATATCTCTACGTTAGAACTTAACAGTGAGATTCCGGAAGTACATTTCCCTGCTGGTTGACTCCAGGCATGTCAATGGAGAAAATGAATGGGACATTTGCTTCCGGCACCAAAGCCGGTAAAGAAGTGGGCTGTTACTGTACTGTTACGCTCTAACTACGTTAACAGTAGTGGCCGGAGCCAATAATGTAGAGAATACAACTGAATGTGGAAATGGTACGTTTCTCACAATAGTTTTATTTTCAAAATATTTGCTATTATTTTACCAAAATGTAATAAGATTTAATGGGTAACTAATAGTAGTTGGCTACTGTACAGTACTGTTAAATCATAAAGGCACGCTGAAACCGTTGGAGTACTGTACAGAACGCTACTGTTATGTTGGTACGTTAACAGTACTGTTACAGTAAGTCAACGTACGTCCACTGGTATTGGTTCAACTTTTCAGATGAATTAAAAATATTTACCTAAATATATATTAACGTAATATTCAGTTATGATGTGGTGCACCCTAACTGCACCGTGAGTAACAGTAGGCTACTGTACAATGCTACTGTTTATAGTCCTATACGCAATGCTAAACTGAAAATATTAAGAGGGACACAGTGGGATGAGTTATAAATATTACAATATTGGCTGTTATTATCTTTTTATTATTACACACTTTTACACAGTTGAAATGTGTACAATGATTATGACAGCACTGTACACAATCAAATTACAATTCAATATAAGATACAAGACACACAAGAACTGCAGTAATTACGTACTCTGTACAGCTCGAGGCTGGAATTTGGCAGTTAGTATATTGTACTGTACAGTACTGTAAACGGTACTTGTAATTTGAGGTAACATACAGTACTGTTAATTAAACTCAATGTTATGGTGTTACAGTACGTTATTACTGTTAACTATCCACAAAATACATTGTTATTGTACTGTAAGTACGTTACTCACCTTAATGTACAGGACATAGTCCTCGGGGATGCTTGTGTCAGGGGTCAGCCAGACGCTCTACCACTAACTAACTATACTGTTACTAACTAACTACACTATACTACTACTACTTACACTTACTACACTAATTTAAACTAACTATACACTTGGGTAAAAATAAAAACACTAAAATACACTTACGCTATAAGACGATTGTAATTATACTATAGTGTTATACGATTGTGATTTAATATAACGATTGTGATACTAAAATACACTACAATAAAGCCAATATTACAAAAAATGTATATTCTTACTCTTGTCTCGTTTCTGACCACCAACTACTGCATAGCAAAAACAGTTTGCGCTTAATTTATAGGTTGGAACAATCCGCGAAACGTAACGTATGTGCGCTCACTTTTACCCGGCTGCATATTGTTCAGTGATCCCAACGACAGTCCTTATACGCAATGCTAGACTGGAAATATTAAGACGGACACAGCGGGATTAGTTCTGTTCTGGGTCAGCTTAAAGATGACTTGTGTTTACATGATAAAGATCACACATTATAAATATCACAATATTGCCTGTTATTATCTGTTTATTATTACCCACTTTTACACAGTTGAAATGTGTACAATGATTATGACAGCACTGTACACATGTAAATTACAATTCAATATAAGATACAAGACTCACAAGAACTGCAGTAACGTTCTCATGCATTCTAAGTGCATTATATTATGTATGGTGTAATCACTCTATGTGGGTGGTTTTCCATTCATGTGCGTAATAAAAATTTAGTTTCATGTCTCTTCTGTAGGGTGGGTGATGATCAAGCAATAAAAATTAAGTTTATATCTGCCTCACCAAAGGTAGGCCCATAAAAAAATTACATTAAAAATAATTGACACTAATAAAGCTAAAAATATTTGTCACAATATCTGTATCGCAATAGCCTTGTTTGGACAGATTCATGTTGTACAACAAAGTGACTGAACCTCTATGCAGATTGCTATTTTGTTTGGCTACAGTTTCCTTGTCCAAAGTTGGTGCTGCAAATCTCAATAGTACTGTGTTATTATAATCACTGTTAATTTAATTGTTTCTGACCCCTTTTGGCCATTCTGTATATTGCAGCTTGTCACGTGACACAAGACTGGCTACTTTAGAACCGCCTGCAACCACCTGCCTGTGGTCAGCTGCTGACTTGGCAAGCTTGGCAGCAGCCACTCACCTTTTCCAACCTACAGCAGGATCGACGACATCATTATTAAGTTATTATGGCAAAAGCTTCATAACATGAATTTGTGTTTTCTAACTTGATTTGTGTACAGCACGTTAGGCTGAAATGTCTACCAGAAAACAGCTTTATAAATAAAATGCAATTATTGTAGTTGGAAGATTCTGATGTAATTATTTTCAAAAATATGAGACAATTGGGTTCACCAAGGAAGAGCTGAGATAGTCTATACTGTGACAGTATCTTCTAAGATGAATGTTATGCTAGAGCAATACTACAATACAATACTAGAGCACACATTTGCATTTTGTGGTTCTACATAATGCTTTGGCTACATTAAATTTATGTTGCACATTGCTTTTTTTTTTAATACTTCACTGCTAGTAAAGAATCAAATACTAAGTTCTAACTGCCGTGTTCAAATTCAACTAGAAGGAAAAAAGACAGACTCAAAAGTTTTTAAATGTATTCAAAAAGCAATAAACATCCAAGGTTTAATTCGTCACGGCTGTGGGTTGAGATACACAAACATTCGCATACGTCGCCAAAAGGTAACGTTCCAGTGACAACTTTATGGCAACGTTGCGTGATTGTGGTCGCCCAGCAAACTTCGTGACAACGTTTTGTGTTTGCTGGGTGTGAATGTATGGTTCCTAGTCGCCAACGCTACATCCTCGCCTTTTTTACATGTTTACAAGGCATCGTTCATTTAACAGGACATATTAAAACAAAGCATGTAGCTTACTTTTCTCAATATGGAAAATATTGTAACAATAGTTTTGCTCTAACCATCGTAAAGATCGAGCAAAGTTCGAAGTGCGACTATAAAACCAACTTTACCTCAGTGCATTTGTTAGTTTTCCGAGTTTGACAGCTTAAACCGTGATCTGATAACAGGACGCATATGTTCGCAAAAATGTTTTAAAAAGTTGAAACTTGCAGTTCGTCGTCGCGCTTGGTTCTAAATAGCCTTAACGGTGTTACGAACCTTCATTTTCAGTTACAAAACCAGACCTGCTGACAAGTATCACGTGACTCGCATAAAACAGTTTTTGCCAACACACATTTTTTCAGGCTTGCATAACTTTTTTTAATTACATTTCAGGGTTTCAAACACTGAGTTTCGACTTTCAAAATTTATATTTTTAGTTTCGAATCATGGCAGTATATTCACTCCATAAGCCGCGGGTCTCAGAAGTCGTAGCAGCCCTATAAAATAGGCTATAACGGTACTAGCGTTATAAATAATGTGCGAGTAGAGACATATGTTATCAAATGCTCACCTCTTCCTGATTTATCCCAGTATTTTGCAGGTAGACAAAACCAACTTCTGTAAACGCTGTTCTCAATTGTTTACTTAAGAGATCCATTTGGTCTTTTACAAAATCTTTTTCGTACAGGTTGTACGAACTGAAGTTTACCACCGGTATGTTCATTTTAAGTTACTGTAGGCACATAGGTCTAGATGTAAACGCGTTTTATATTAAAGAACGTACAGCAGGCTATTTTGCTTACAGAGTTGCCTGGAGGAAACTGTGATACACCCACCACCACACCGCCCACGTGACATGTTGACCCAATAGCTAACGTCCTGTTAATTGAAGAAAGATTACTTAATCATTGTACACTGTTTTACCTTTGGATGCCACATGTAGCCTAAGGTGTGCGAAAGGGCAATGCTAGGGCATTGAATAGTTTCGTCATCTAGCACTTCCATAACCCTTTAGCATAGTTTCGTTAGAGAATCATATATTTTAACATTAGACAAGTGTTTCAATTAAAGTTTGCCTGAGAAGATGTTTGATTTGAAGAAAGAATGGAGTGTCTCCTTTGCAGGATGTGGGTTCATGGGAATTTATTATGTTGGTGCCGCTAGTTGTGTTCTTGAACGTTTCCCTCGCCTCATTGGAGATGCTTCTAAAATCTATGGCGCCTCGGCAGGTGCATTGATGGCAACGGTTCTTACCATTGGATTCCCTATAGGTGAGTGAGTAAGCTTTGTAAAGTAGTCCTTCGTTGACTGTAAGCCCATTACAGAAGGTTTAATGTGATCAGCTCATTTTATGAACAACACAATAACTTTGATTGTATTTTAATAGCCTATAGGCTACAGCTGTTTCAGCATGGTTAGAGATGCGGTTCAATAGGCCTACTCCATATATTATGTCTGGTTGTAGCTTTTCCCCCTTTTTTTATTATTATTTTTTTATTTATTATTATTTAATAGTAATGTTGTAGGCAATGGAGATAACCATGTGGTGAAAAGTTTAAATCCATAGTATGTACCAACAACTAACAAAAGACCCAACCAGTGCTTGGCTCTACAGTATATAGATTGTACCGTGGTTATGATTTTTATCCTTATGTTTGTAGAAATGTCACATTTCCAATTTGTCCACCATCAATTTCTCCCTTGTGTTCCCCTGCACAGAAAAAATCTGTCATGATCTAATGTCCATCGCTAAAGAGGCCAGAAAGCGTAAACTGGGGCCCTTGCACCCGTCATTTAACTTGCTACAAATCGTCAAGGACTCTCTGTTGGTGAACCTGCCGGAGGATGCACATGTACGTGCATCTGGAAAGCTCTGTGTGTCCCTCACCAGAGTATCGGATGGAAAGAATGTCCTAGCGACTGAGTTTAACACCAGAGAGGAACTCATTCAGGTGCAATCAAATTTGGCATTTAGCAGCACACTAGAGTAGCTTTTTTACGATTTTTATTTCCAATTGAGGTGGCTGCATGGCGACAATAAAGTGTTTAAATGCTAAGGGTTCAATCTTTACACGAAATGAATAAGGCATGCAAGCTGATTGGTGGGATTATAGTGGTCTGTCAGAGCTAACCTGTATCACCTAGCTTGATACAATGGTTCATCCCCTTACAGGCCCTAGTTTGCAGCTGCTTCGTCCCATTCTACTGTGGCATCATCCCACCAATGTATCAAGGAGTGGTAAGCAGATGTCTGCAAGATCCCTAATGTTTCACAATACTGAAGAAGTTCTAGTATTGGCTACAGGAGAACCTCCACCCATGTAATATTCAATGCATTTTACAAGGAGAAGTGAAACCACAGCGATGTAAATGAGTCCGCTCTTCAGCAAGGGCCTGAACAACACCAGCAAAAAACATAGTATGTTAAAAGTCAATTGAATATTGTACATGTAAGTAAGAACAAGGCAAGGAATGGGTGTGGAATGTTCCACACAAAAAAGGGTTTTCTGTTGATGTTTTCCTTAAATACACTCAGCCTCTGGCTCTCCTGTTATCCTAGCGTTATGTGGATGGAGCCATTAGTGACAACCTTCCCCACTGTCACCTGAAGAACACTGTCACCTTCTCTGCCTTTGCCGGGGAGAATGACATCTGTCCCAGAGCGAGTACGCTCACTTTCCACGAGGTGCGCTTCAACAACGTCAGCATCCAGGTCAATGCAGAGAACTTGTACAGGGTGACCAGCACTTTCTTTCCACCAGAGCCTGAGGTGAGAATAACTCTATCTCGGAAAGCAGAACAGGATAACTTGCTGCAATTGGCAGCCCTTCTGCAACTGTTTTATAATATGAATTTGGCTTAGGGAGACCTTGTTTGATGGCTTTATTTAATGCCATCATTGTAACAAAGAAAAACAAATTATTATTGCCGCTTGTCATATATTTTTATAGCCCTTAATAACATTAGTCTCAAAGCATTTCAAAGGTCCACATTTCACAATGACACCAAAAACATTCCCTTCACCTATTCCTCCCATTGGTCAAGGGAAAAACTGAAGGGACCACTGAGGGAGTAATATATCTCTACGATTAGGATTCAGATGGTGTTGAGTGGGCAACAACAGTTGGAAGTTATAGGCTACATTGAGTAATGTGTATCAAAAAGTGTCCAGACACACAGGAACTCGTACATTGTATAGACTTCCTTGACTTGTAAAACCACCTCTTTCATAACTTACTGATAGGTTAGTTATTTGTTTTGATTGTCTTGGATTACACATTGAACTGTCTCACCAATATAATTGTATCACTGGTGAGTGCTTAGTATTATTTTGTAGAACTAGATATTGAAGATTCCGACCTTATGTTCCCATAAAGACCATGCAAACATCTCCATGTTGTGGGGCAAAACAATGTGGACTTCCATTGACTGTTTATTGCATGCAGGTGCTTCCTTGTAATTTTTCAGTTTGTAACTGAAACGTGCTCTAAAGCTGCTGTGACGGGATCCACTACCAATAATGTAAAGAATCCAGAACCAAATTTTTAAAAGCTTTTGAACTGGAAAATATATTTTACCTAGCTAAAATAATCCTTTTAACAGGGTGAAAAATCAAATATTTTTAGTTAAATAATAAAGCAATTTAGCATTATGTTATTTTTCAGTGTAATATGATGTGTTGCTGTTATCTGTATCCACTTTTGTGGATACACTTTGGACCTTCATGCAATGCAAAGTTAATGGAAGACAAAAGTTTGAGCCTCCAGTGACTTCAAATTCACATGCCATGTGAATTTGAAGAGTGAATCAGTTGTGTTTGAATCAGCTCGGAATTCTCAATAATTAGTGTCTAACCTGGCAGCTTGAGTTGTATAGCTACTGCATCTTTGGCAGGAAAGTGAAGGATAAACTCATCACATTTGTCTGTTTTTCTCTCTCAGGTAATGGCTGAAATCTGTCATAGTGGTTACATGGATGCACTGCGATTTCTTAAAGTGAATGGTATGTTTGTCCTTATGTAAAAGTTAACTAGGACACTATTAATCATGTAGAAATAACTATGCTTATACAGACTTTATCCTTTGGGTTAATCAAATGACTGCCAATATGCCAGTACCTATTTTGTATAAGGTATTTGATAGTTTCATATGTTTTGATTTCTATTTTGACTAAGGTATTGAAAATGTAGTTGGTGAAGTAAACTGCAGTTTGTGTACTGTACTCGATCCTCATAACAGCTGATTTTAAAAACACATTTCTGCAGACCTCATAAAAGAATATGTCTCAGCTGGCTTGGAGTTGGTCTGTCCGAAACCTGCGTGTTGCAAGGACGAGACTGAGCCAACTGAAACAGAGGAGTCCAAGAAGAACCAACTAAATGGACTGCACCCTCCTCGAGAAGAGCACTGGTGGCTGGACCAGAAGGTTATAGAGAACCTCCCTATCGACATCAAAAAGGGTAAAGTTATTTTATTACCTTTTTATTTTAGGACGTGTTACTCACCAACACTACCGGTAATGGAATGAGAGGAAAATGGGAAAAACTTATATTTTACTTGTCTGTCAGCACTGTGTGAGGCATGTAGAGGAAAGCATGTTGCAGGTGGTGGTCTGTTGTCTCAAGTGACAGAGTTCCTTCCAGTCAAAGTGGCTTCTTATTTGCTGATCCCCTGTACACTGCCTGTGGAGTCTGCATGCTTGCTGGCCCAGAGGTGAGGCATTGTATATGTTGTTGTGTCCCCTGAAGGGGGGTGTTTTTAAAATGTATGTATGTATTTTTTTAATTATTTTTTTTTATATATAATTTTTTTTCTTTCTTTTTTAATAGTCTAAAACATAGACTATTTTTGTTTTTTCTTTCTTCAATTACATAGACCATATCTGGGTGATCCGAGTTTTGTGTTCCCCCTTCCTATGTGAGATCTGACAGAGCATTAGGTTCATAGGTTCCAATGGAGGTTAAAATGCTAAGGGAATCTTTAGGCTGTTGATTCCTTGAAACAATTCCATTGTTAATAATGCTACTTACTAATATAAATAATACCAAATACAGACACTTGCTTACTGTTGCATTAAAACATTTATATGTAGCCAACAATGTTTTCGTAGTTCATGCCCCACTGGGGGTCTCTGACATTGTAGGGCTTATTGACATTGTGGTGCTGCCTTCCAGGCTTGTTGACTGGATACCAGATATATCCAAGGATATGAAGTGGCTGTATGGCATGGCTGGAAAGCTCTACAAAAATGCCTGGGAGGATGAAACTGAGGATTATGAGAGGTTTGTACCAAATGTTATGATCCAACTGAATCTGGATTTTCTTTTGTTTCGGTGCTGTATTGCAATAATTTTTGTCACTAGCCTCTTCAGCTCTTTAGCTATATTTGTATTATATATTTTTTATTAGTTGAAAGACACCTGTTGGTTGAGTGACCATGTGGAAAAAGTACAATTCCATTTTGTAATAAAAGCAATGCATTTAATGTGAACATTTATTTGGAAACATGCTTAATAAAATTACAAAGACATGGGCGGCTTAACTCCAGAAAGCAAAACAAAAACAAAATCTTCTGGTTTAGTTTAATTTTGTATAGTTTATCATCACTACAAATATCATGAAAGTATCAATATGAATGTTTTCCAAATCTGTTTCGTATAGTTATAAATTAAATTAATGGATAGTTACAAATTAAATGTTAGGTGATTCACAGGTGACCTATTCATTCAATAAAACAAGTCTGTGTAGCAGGCTATTTGCTATTAAGTGACTCAGTTGTCCACCCTGACCTCCTCCAGTGAACTGCCAATGCGGAGAAGTGTCAGCTTGCCAGCTGGGCTTAACCTCTGGAGCCAGAGTGAAGAAGACGTCTTTCAGCCTTTGACCCCAGAGGCCACTCCAAACTATAGTGCCACCTTTATCTGGGACACCAACAATAACACTGACCACCTGCCCCTGACACCACCACCTACACCCACTCATGACAAGTTTGACGCTGTCAAGGTCATGCCTCACCAAGACCGGAGGGGTTGGAGCCTGGGCAAGGCTATGGGTTGGAGAGGAAACGATGGATGTGATCAGACGCAATCCGAAACAACTCCTAATTAACACATCTGATAATGTTCTTTGTTTACTTTGTGAAATATGTAAACATGATGAATAAACACATTTAATGGTTCTAAAAATGTGTACTTGAGGATTTGAAGAAACATTGAAGTTCTAAAAACTGAATGGCTCTTGACACCTTGAGCACAATTTTCTGATCAGAAAATGTTTGTTTACAGTTTTTCTCAGTTACTTTAACACAATTCCTGAAACAAAATTAATTTGTTCTGGCTTTATAATAAAGATACTGAGAATTACAGCATTTTGTGGAACATAATTGTTTGACTGCAACACTATTTACTTAGTGAAGGAACAGGCATTCAGTATCCTTCTGCACTTTAAATATTGTATGCTTTTTGCAATAAGATACATTTTCATTTGGTGTAGCCTACTCATTGACAATTGTTTTTAATTTTAGGTTGCAGCTAAAACAGTTGTGGGGTTTTTGCTTACAGTTTTGAGAATGTGTTTAATAAATTGAGGGGAAAACTAACATTTTTGACATTTACAGCAGAAATATATATATATATATATATATATATATATATATATTTAAATAAGATTAATCTAGCTAATCCTGCATTCTTTTCTTACATTATACAAATGCGAATGATGAACAATGTAAATCATGTTTTGAACTGTGACGTTTGAACCCTAGTATGTTATGCAATATCACCATGTTGGCAGCTGAAGTGTTGCTTATCTTTGACTTAAGGATACAAGCCAGAGGGATTACATGTGTACTATGAAGTGGACCATTAAATACCAAGGATTAAAATGCTAACAGATGGCAGACAGCCTTGTTTTTAATTAAACGAAAGATACATTAAATTAAGAGATGCTGTTTAACTCAGAAGATGAGTGGAATATTTCTTTTGCAGGCTGTGGTTTTAGGAGCATTTACTATCTAGGTGCATTCAGTTGTGTCCTGGAGAAAGTCCCACGTTTGATTCAAGGTGCATCTAAAATCTGTGGGGCTTCGTCTGGTTGCCTTGTGGCAACAGCTCTTGCTGTTGGAATTCCCATAGGTGAGCCTTTAATTCTTTTGAGCTCATAAAATTAACTATTTAACTTCATATAGTCACAGTAAGAAATTCTCAAACCTACCAAAAATAAGAGTACTAATCATCATTTAGGAAATAATTGTATTACATTAGAGCTATGAATATTTAGAATCAAATGCTTTAATAAAAATAATCAGTTGTGGTCTAATGTAAATGTAACAATTTTTGATAGTCTTATTTGTGTTTAAATATTTTTAAACCGATTTTAGTGGACTAAAGTGTGTAAATACATTTGCTTGAGCAGCCGTTTCATTTATGCTTTCTTTTACAAAAATATAATTTTGCTGATACATAAAAATGAATATTGACACATGTCAGTTGGGTTCACTGACAAACATGCAGAGTACATGTAATAGTAGGGTCAAATTCCATAGGGTCATATGAAGAGTTCAAAGCCAATGTAAATGAATTAGAAAAACATTTACTCCCCCTCCCTGCAGTTTTGTGTAAATATTGCATATGTTATGCCTGTGTGGCCATTAACTTCACTCATACATTCCCCCATCCAGAGCAATGCTGTGCCAATTTGATGGCCATGGCTATAGAGGCCAGAAAATATCATCTCAGTGTTTTCCATCCATCATTCAATCTTCTACAGAAGGTGAAGGACAACTTACTTATGAGCCTGCCGGATAATGCCCATGTCCTGGCCTCTGGAAAACTGTATGTATCACTCACCAGAATGTATGATGGGAGGAACATTCTAGTTTCGGAGTTCAACAGCCGAGAAGAACTCATTCAGGTGGTTTAGACAAACACACATCATATATTTATGTAGTGTTATTTTACTGTATATTTATCCATGTATTGTTATACACTAAGTAGTACTTAATATGTAGACTGCATACGTTTATACACATCCTGTCTACCTTTGTACAGGTTCTGATGTGTAGCTGTTTTTTCCCAATCTACTGTGGTGTGATCCCTCCTTCATACCGTGGAGTAGTGAGTTCACCTGCTCTGTCAGTTAGCCTATACATCTTTCATTTCTCCAGTGACGGGATAGACTGACGATCTCATCGCCAGGTGGTTGAATATCAGGGTTCGGGCAGCAGTGTTTATCTTCTTGTCTTAATAAGTGAAAGGCCAGCCTACTCTTCAACATGAGCAACACCGGCTCTACAGCACGTACAATATGCATTGGGCTGTCACACCCTGTCACCTTTCAGGCATGTCATTCTTGTCAGCGTTACATAGATGGGGCCCTGAGCAACAACATGCCCCTGTTGGAGCAGAGGAACACCATCACTGTGGCCCCGTTCTCCGGCGAGAACGACATCTGTCCCAAAGAGGGAACCTTCAACTTCATGGAGGTGCACTGCAACAACATCAGCATACAGGCCAACACGGACAATGTGCACAGGATCCTCACGGCCTTCTGCCCTCCTGGGCCTGAGGTGGGCCTTAACTTAATGGTCCTACTACTTTTCTAATATAAATATTAGTGACTAAAGGTACACACAGTACAATGTTCACCTCAGTCTTGCTTCTATTTGACCATATGGTTGTAAAGATTGTGTTTTTCCAAGTAACTTTTCATTCACATTTGTTGTGGTGTCTGTTGGATTTGTTTTAATCGGAACGAACCATTTGAGGGTGATGGGAAATTTAAAAACAAACTTAAATTATTCCACAAAAGTTTTCTCTGGTTGATTAGCATTCCATTGCCTGTAGGCTAGATCTTAACTATATACTTTTGCCATGCTATATATTGTTTCTTACAGTGATGGCAATAACAGAAGTTAGCAAGTAAATCATGATGGCCCTTATGTTTACGTGTTTTCTGAAATCGTCACCCGTGATTAATGACTTACCTGCTCTATCTTATCTTGTCTTTTACTTCACAACTGACCTTGCTATCCTAGCATTATCACAGATTATTGACTCATAAGAGCCAGTTGTCATGCATAACGATGATCTTTAGCAGACCCTGTCCTTTTTGCAAACCTCCAACACTCTTAACGTCTTCGTAATATACATGTTTTTATTGTTAGATGTGAGTGAGGAGCAAACCAGTTCACATTTTTGTGTTTGTCTATTTTGTTGTTGTTGCACATAACAGATGTTGGCTGAGATCTGCCACAATGGCTACATGGATGCTCTTCATTTCCTTACAGAAAATAGTATGTAAACTTGATGGTGTGATGATGAACTAATTGTCTCCTTAATAGAATCTCTATTACAAAACAGTATCACAATAACACAGAATAATGTATGTTACAGATCTACTCCCTCTAGGATTGGCTGAGGTGGAAGTGCCTAAATCTCCATGTTGTGAGTGTGTAGAGCTAGCAGAAGCTAAAGAAACAAAGCACAGTGAAAAGACACAGCAGAATGGATTGCAAGCTCCTCTGGAAAAGCACTGGTGGCTGGATCAGAAACGCATAGAGAACCTCCCTTACAGCATCAGAAAGTGTAAGGAAAATATACTTGAGGTCTATTTAAATACATTCTTTATCCATTAAACTTCTGTTCAGATATAGCAACATGTATAAATGTTAATGGTATTCTAAATTGCAGCTTACAGAAAAACATTTTAAACAATGATTTTCAAACCTTTTTAGACAAGATTGTAGGTGCAAACACTTTGAACTGCACTGAAATATTATATATTACAGGTATATCTAATATTACAATAGTAAAATAAGATTGATACAAACTTTATTTTTATTTTTATATCAAATACTTTTTAAAAGGCAGTTTAAATATCTTGAAACTGACTCAATTCCCCTCCTGTGACCCCTGGTCCCAACCATCCCCAACCCAGATTGAGAACCACTGGATAAATAGCTACATGTTTTGGCTTTTCTAGTGTGAACTAAACCCTTCTTGCCAATAATACTCGAGGTCATTGGAGGGCGACATGTTTACTGTTGAATTTTTTCCTAGTGTATCGATTTACTAAATCAACAGTGGATTGGCCGCAAGCCTGAAATCTACCAATGGAATGATTCTGTTGAGACAAACAATTTCCACAATTGTCCTTTACTATATATATATATATATATATGTGTGTGTGTGTGTGTGTGTGTGTGTGTGTGTGTGTCAGCACTGTGTGAGGCGTGTAGGAAAGGCCGCTCTGGTGGTGTTCCGTTGTCCCGGTTGACCAAGTTCCTGCCAGTCAAAGTCATCTCCTACATTTTGGTGCCCTGCTATCTACCCATTGAGCTGGTCTTCTTAGTAGGTAAAAGGTAAAACAAGCCCAATCAATTTTTTGTCATTGAAATGAAAGGGGGAAAAAAAGGTTTTCTCAGAATTCCTAAAAATGCTTTAAATAAAAGGATACTTTAGAAGGACGAATTCTGCTAACAATTTCTCTGTGCTTTGTAGTCAATTAATCTAATAAATCAGGTGAAATATCATATGTTTATCACTTTTGTGATTAAGCATGTTTATCGTGACAGCGTGACATTGCTAGCCTGGACGTTCATGCAGACTTTTCTCCTCTGCTATGGACCTTGTCAGGCTCACAGCGCCAGGGTGCCAGGGAGCAGAGCATGCAGGTTTGTCTAAACTACATATAGTTCTATGGTCTAAACCGCTCGCACAGTACAGTAGTGGTTCCACAGAGAGGGCAACAGCGATTTCAGAATACTGACACACATCTAAATTACACATTCTGAATTAATGTTAAAATAAGTTCATGGTCACGAACTAAACTGTTAAACCAGTGTATTACATTGCATAATTGATAAACTCCTCAATATTTTAATGCTATTAATTGTCAAAGTCATTATCCTAAATGTTTCACTCGTCTGGCAGCTGTGCTTATCCAACCAGAGGAGAGAGAAAACAAAAAGCTCAACCTTTGACCTTGATAGTTATACCAAGTTCTAATGCCAATAAGAACAGATGTAGTAGTACCAAAGGCAATGGACCTCCCTGCGCAGCCTCATAGCAGTTATGCTATAAATATGTATAAAATACAGGTATATATGAATATGAAAACAGATAGTTTGGTTTTAGGTTATATAATACTATATGCTGTAGCTTTAGATGGAGACCAAGTAGCAAAATTAATATAGAAGATCATGACATTTTAATTAACGCTTCCATGTGGATGACAATTCCGTTAACACAGTAAACATAATTCTAATAACTCCTAAAGAAATAGTAAGACGTGAGAGAGAACAAAATAGCACCCATATGAGCTCTGTGACTCTGATAAAAGGCATGCCAGAATTCATCTTTGTTGAATTGCCAACAGCTCTGAGGTGTGTGGCATTGTCATGTGATTGATTGGTCAGTGTCTGGTCATTTTTTAAACATAATGAATACAGAACTAGACTCGCCACACACAGGTTTCCAGTCACTCAAACTTGTAATAGTTCAATATGATGGCTCTACTGCCAGAGCAGCAGACATCAAACACGCTTACTGCATCACAGTGCAGTACAGTAAAATGCAAAATACCAGTTTAAATACATGACAGTCAGTCAAGTATCACTGTTATAGTCCCTGATTTCACAAATGTAAAATGACCGCCATGAAGAAAAAAACATACATGTATACAATACCAAAAGAAGGGTAAAAACAGCAGAAACTGCAAAGAATTGTAACAACCTATGTGTGTATATACTGTATATTCCACTAAATCACTATTTAAAAAATGGAAAACCTATTCTTTAAAAATTGCCCTCCAACTGAGGAGCACCTTTGTCCCAAAAGGTGTGTATGGGTGGGTGGAGGCAATGGTGACTGAAGTTCAAGGGTGTCCACATAAGGCAGCTCCAAAGCCCATTCCTTCATACAGTGGCCTGCGTAGGCCCACCAGCGATATCTGGGATCTGATCTGCAAAAGACTGGGTCATCCACTGCCCGTGTGGTAGCTGGCCTTCTGTGGTGGAGGCACTTTGAGAGGTGGTTGCCTTCTCTCCTGTGTCTGAACAATAAAAATAAAACAAACAGTGAAGTGTTGGTCTACTGATATGTATGTTATGTATTGATCTGTGTGTGCAGTGGCCCTTCTCGTAACTAATGGAAGTACAGCTTAGCCTCAGGTTCACCAGCCTACAACACACCGACGAAAAGCTTTTTAACTGATTTATATGCCGCTAACCTGTGTTTTGAAATAGGCTTAACTGTGTGTAATTGCCGTTTGTTTTATTTATGTACTGTTAGGGCTTTTATTTGTGGGGTTTACCTGTGTTTTCAGCAGGTGAAAATGTACAGTGACCATTGCTCTGGCTCTCAGGCTGATCCCCCTCAGGTCCTCCTGCCATATATGCTCCTCCATAGGCATCCTCGTAACCAGGGTCATACTGCTCCTCCTTTATCGCCATCCTCTTGGCATCCTCTGTTAGCATGCAGAAGGCAATTGGTTGGTAAAGACTAATAGTGCCGACTGTGCACAGATGACAAGCTGGTGGTGTGTGATGTGTGTGTTTGTAGTTATTTTTTCCTGCAATCTGTGTCATCCTCCTCCTAGATACATTAAACATGACATTCTAAATCACACAAACTCTGTCTTGGCCCCTCAGTGCTAATATTGTACATTACTATTTTTCAATTGCATGAACTGCTGCATTCCTCACCCAGTACAATACATATAAATAGCCTCCCCCAGGCTAAACAACATGGACAGGTGGTACAGTACTTCCACAGTAGCTTGGAGGGGAAAAACAAGTGCTACATCCACCCGTCCCCAGGTCGTACCCTTGGCCAGTCCCAGGTCGAAGTGGTAGTCGACCTCCTGAATTTCATCGCTTCGCCTGACGCCTTTAAGATGGTCCCGTAGTTCCCTGAGTTTGATGTAGAAGTGGACTTTGTCCTGGGCGCGGGGAAACTGTGCACATCGTGCACTGGAGGAAGGCATGAGGTACAGGGCCTGTCAAGGTGGAGGGGGGGGAAGGGGCAGGGTCAGATGAGTCTGCTTCCAGCAGTGATTGATGGTACTGAAGGTCACAGATACACTCACCACGTCACATTCTGGTATCTTGTGCGGCTGCAACCCAAACTCGAGGGTCTTCGGCTTTTTACCAAACATCTCTCTGCAGAACATTTCATATATGCCTGTAAAATGGGAAATTAACTGTAAAACCAGTGTGGGAACCTTGAACAGTGTCTTTACTTTAGCTTTTCCACTGCTTACATTTTCCATTGAAAACTGCAATAAGGGGATTGTATTTTTTCAACTTCTCTGTAAGAATTTTCCCCCCTTCACGTAGCTCTTTGCTGTTGACGGAAAAAGAAAACAATCAACAACAATAAAGGATTACAGGATTCCAGCATATGTTTTTATTTAAATGGTAAATTAATAAAGAAATCCTGCCAATGTAATAACTCCTATTTATGGAATAACGTCAGTAAAAAGCAGTTATTAAATTAGGAAAACTGCATTGGCGGGATTAATCAGTTTATTACATTATAATGAATAATGAATGAAAAATGAATACATTTCACAATAAACTGAGTTATTTGCATACGTCGAAAGGTCTTTGCTCCCAGGCGTTGCCCTGGCGACCATGTTGGTGAAGCCGATCTTGTACTTGACTGGCAAGATGGTGTCATGCATGTGGTTGAGCAGCTCATCAGTAAATCCTGAGAGGAAAAGACACTTCCCTACAAAGAGTTAAAATAATGTTATTTATGTCCTAAACACAACACTGCAGTTTATAGGTTTTGCAGGTGACAACCAAGTAACTTTATTTGTGCCGATTGCTTTTAGAGCTTATGTAGTTGATGGGTTAAGCAAAAGGCTGTATTTTTTTGGATTATGTTTTCACTCATCTAAACACTAGGTTTCTCTAATCAATAAACATGTGGTTGTGCATATTACTTGGCAGCCCATGTCACATCCAAGTTGTGTTAAACTACTATCAAGCTACATTACCAAAAGTTGCAGTTCCAATAACAGTTTGTGGACTTGATATACTGTATAGCCCCCACCCTCGCAATATGGTATCTATGTTCTCTTCCATTGCTCTTGTCCTGTATTAAAACTTCATTACCAGAAGGCATTTAAAAATCAACCTATTTAGAATGTCTGTCATTATATTATTTTATTTAGCTGCAGCATCAGGAATGCTACTTGTGTGACTTACAAAAATGATTTCCGGGACCTGGGAACCAGCGTCCAATGTAGGCCGCCATCAACCCTGGGTTAATACCAATCTGAAATAAAAAGGGGGGGGGGGGGGGTCATTTGAACAGCACAACACTATTCCAAGCCAGCAGATTGTCAGTAATTCTTACAATCACATAGTCCAGGTTGTAGTCCAGAAGGTCAGGAAGGGTTTTGGTCATAACCTCCTCCTCTGTCATTCCCTTGAAGCGGTCCACTTTCCTCTTCACTTTCTTGAAGCTCTCATCTATCTTCTCCTGCTTGCCATCTGCCTCGCCCTCCTTGCCTTTCTTGGGTTTGGGTCCTGGTTTGGACTTGGGTGCATTGGGGTCCTTAGGCGCTTTGGGTGCCTTAGGAGCCTTAGGCTCCTTGGGTGGCTTGGGCTCCTTGGGTGGCTTGGGCTCCTTGGGTGCCTTTGGGACTTTGGGTGGTTTGGGCTCTTTCGGCTGTGCTTGTCTGCCTCGCTTTTTGGCTGGTGCTGTATTATGAATAAATGAGTAAGACAATGTTTGCACCTTGAACCTTCACTGTGTATTTGCATTTTATATTAAAGTTTTTATTAAATCTGTGTACCATTTGGTGGCCTTTTAATTTACTTTTTTGTTTCACTACACGTTTAGAAAGACTTCTAAACTTGTAGTGATACACAAAGCCAAAGCTTGTCACTCATATACAATAAGATACTGTATTTACAAGTCTAAGCAGCATACCGGTATATAAAGAGGTGGTTCTGATGTAGACCCAGATGTGACTCTTGCGAGTTGCTGAATTTTGGTTCAGGTACACTGGAGAAGATGCCACCTCATACCAAATGAATACATTTGGTTCTGATACAAACCCAGTTTAAAGCCTCTGATTTAAATACGGTAGAAACGTGTTAATGCAGAAGGGGTCTTAGTACGTTACGTTTCACTAGGTTGGCAGGTTCCTGCTGGTCCATCAGCTCTGGGTTAGCAGCCATGTGTGCCACGCCGCTCTCCGCTGGCTGGTCTGGATAATGAGGGTGCTGTTGGGGACTGAAGCCTGAGTACTGGGCCTGAAGTGCTTGAAACTGCTGGGCAGACTGAATCCTGTTTTTGGAACATAACAGAAACAATAGGATACACCACAGTTGATTACCCCTGTGAACTGCTTGGAGAATGAAATAATTTACATTAAAAATACATTTATAATGGTACCATGTGCAATGAAAAATACTTGGTTATAACTAAACTAAACTATAAATGTATCTAAAGCTGCATACAATATACAGTAAAAGCATCCATTGCTATCTGATGGCTACAATGTATCTAGTATATTGTGATACAGACATAACAAAACACAACCAAAAATTCAATGAAAACCAGATCACCAGATCATCCAGCCACAGACATAATATAACCTAACAATACAACCATTCCTGTTTTTATAACAGAGAGGACCATATCCAAACAAGAAAATTGCATAAATCATAGGTTTCTGGCGACAACCATCAAGGCAGAATGTAAATACAACAAGAGAAAAGAAAACCTGAATGGGTGCACATGCTTTCATTTCATTTTAATAACCCTGGACCACTCAGTGGAATTATATATTTCTGTATTATCTTATGTTAAAATCCTGCAGGGTGACATTCTGCTGGGGATAGGGACTCACCACTGCTGAAGATATTCCGATGGGACAGGCAGTGATCCATACAGCTTTTCTTCCATCTTTAGGGTGGTTTAACTTTAATAAATTGATAATCATGTTCATGTCACATGTTGGGTGATATATTTTATTCTATCAAGGGTCTGGCAGTCTGAAACTGAATGCATGTGCCAGTGCAAACTAAATATTTAAACTGAAAAGACATTGAGTAAACAAAGGTTTTGAGCCTCGATGAACAAAATTAACAAAGCTATAAACATTGGAATGGTTATATAACAGTAAACCTTTATTAGTAATTCAAATAAATACGCACAAGGCCGCCTCCATAGACTTCCAATTTCTTTCATGGCTATGCTAGTAAGCTATCTTCATAATAAGAACAATTTAGCTCATACTTTTTAACTACTCGTACTCTCTGGAGATATGACTTCCAAATGCGTAATAGGGACATTCTGATCGTACAGTAAATTAGTCGTTTAGAAATAGTTACTGACGTGGTTTTAACATGCCTATAACTGTTCTCAAAAAAACACCGGCTGCTACTGTAGCTAACATAAGCTAGCGAAATTAGCATGGATGAATGGTTCTGCCACTTAATGTTTTCTGCCACAGATTAATGGATTTTGATACAAGTAAACATACCTGTTAAAGTTATGGTTAAACTTTAACCGTCCGTGTGAAAAAATATTATTTCATTAAATCTTAGCTTCTAATAACATTTGTAAAGGTCCAGCAAGCAACAAAGACCTGACAGTGGTGCACGTCAACTTTGACACCAGACCATTCCAAGTACTAAGCATTTAGGGAGAGACCAAAACAAATATAAATTTAGTTAAGTCCCACACGCCTTAATAAAGTGTAAATGTAACAATTTAACCTTCTATTAAGCCTAGACACGCAAATGCATGACATATATCGCAATTCTAAAAACAAAAGCGAAATAGACAAAACGCCTGAACCTTTTTAATACTTGGTATCTCCGGAAGGACTTTTAAATTCTGTTAAACCGTTTTCTATTGGCTCTCAGTCTGACAAACGTCACGTTGTCCCTGTATTTTATGATTTTACTTACAGTCAATGCTCAGGTCAGAGATATGTTGTACTGTCGGCCAGCTGTTTCACAAACCTTGTTAAAACACTACTAATATGATAGGATGATTATAAATAAGTTACAAGTAATACGTATTATATTATACATTACATGATTATGAACATTGTAGATAATACAAATACATGTGTTTTGGGCAGTTTTTCAAGTGATTTAATAGCTCTCTGACAAATTATAAATTCCAGAGCACATTTACATGTTTATACAAATGATTAATCATAAAATGCTGTTCTCAATATAAAAAAATAAGTCACTGGACATACATGCTGTACGAAATGCAATAAATAATCATTAAAAAAACAAAGAAAAAAAAAAAACACCAAAAACTTGAACAGTCCATCCAAGAGTTTAAAAATGGAAGTCCAGGCACAGTAGGCCAGTCTTTCCTTGTATGACACATGCAAGTAAAATGATGTATCAGGAAATGCGACCCAATAACTTTCCCTCCATTTCTTCTTTTGTTGCGGGTTCAGAAACTTTCTGCTCCATGCTGAGGCTGAGGTATGTTGCTACTATTACAGCTGATATCTGGTATCTGTTCAACAAATGACTGTGGCATCCACTGGTTACATGCCAACTGCACTGCACTGCCTTTAATATCCATTCCTGTAAAACAGAACCTTTTAGAACCCTTTGCAATATTTAAGCATAATTAGTGTAAACAGTCCCCTCCAAAAGTAATTCCTTTGTTTGAGTTTGAGATCAAAAGATGTAACTAGATAAGACGACAGATTTTATGTTTTTATTTCCTTGGTATTTTCACATATACTTTTGAAGTCTTCTTTTGTGATTCTTTTCCAGGCTTTTACAGCAGCCTCTTTCAGTTGTTGTTTGTTTCGAGAAGATGCTCCCGTCAAACTCCTCTTCGGGAGGTCAAATGCATGCTCATTTGGGTCTGGTGACTGACTTGGCCAGTCTAAAACCTTTCACATTTTCTCCCTGATGAAGTCCTTTGTTGTGTTGACAATGTGTTTTGTGTCATTGACTTGCTGCATGATGATGTTCCTCCCAATTAGTTTGGATGCATTTCTCTGTAAGTTGGCAGACAGAATGTTTTTTTAGACTTCTGAATTCATCCTGCTGTTACCATCATGTCATCACTTACATCATCAATACGCATTAGTGAGCCCACTCCAGAAGCAGCCATGCAAGCCCAGGCCATTCATTTCTTCCACTGTGCTTCAGATGAGCTTTTATGTTTTGTATTATGAGCGTATGCCTGCTTTCTACACACTTTAGACTTTCCATCACTGTGTAGACTTGGTATTGCCATAACTTTGTTCCAGAAATTACTTCTTTGCTTATTTTCATCTCACATTCAACTTCTTATAGTACAGATTAGGGTCATTCCATGTCAACTAAACTACAGGCGATCACCACACCATCCCAGAATTTTCTGATAATCTTTTCAATAATAATAATAATAATAATAATAATAATAATAATAAAAATGATTATTATTATCTTCCAAGTATGTGTTCTTTCTAGAATGAATTTTACAAGCTGCAGATTTATTGTCAGGAAGACAATGTGGAGATACAGGGAAGAAGATTTACAGTAGGTATCACTGCCTCTGGTGGGCAGCAGGCACAATACCTTTATGCAGCCACAGAACATCTCTGGGAGCTCATCAAATTAAATAGAAAGGGACACATATTTTAAATTTTGTCATTGATATACATCAAATCATCCATGGAAAATTTCACCCTTGTCACAAAATGCATTAAAAGCATTTGTTTAAATGTAGGTAAAACATGGTCCCAGATGTAGCTCTGGATTATGTTCCTGACTTTTTATACCTCGGAATGTGGTTAGAGCTAAATATTTTACTATATATATATATATAATTTATTCAGCATAAAACAAATTATAGATGTGGGAATGACATTTTCATTAGTTTATTGAATACACTCAAAACAGTAACATTTTGACTGTACAAAGGTAAAATTTGAGTGTAATTTCAAGGGAACAAATGATCAGCCAATTCTGAGATGGTCTGGTGGAAAGATTTTTCCTCACTGGTTGAAATGAGATGGAATGAGCAGATGATCTTCCAGGCAGCTCTATGGTCTTTATGTTGGTTTGTCTTTTTTCCTCTTACACAATTATTCATAACTATTTATTTAACAATACCAGGGAAACAAGAAAGACCTGTTCCAATTTTTTTGCTCACCTAAATATTTGGATGATCTTATACAAAAGGTGCTAAATAGATTGCACCGTTGTTGTTGTTAAATAGATCAATCAAAATATAGAATAAAATACCAATAATTTAAAGCAGATTCGGAACAGTAATCTCACGTACATCTTTTTGTCTCAAAAACTAAGAAATTGGCCTTGCTGTTTGAATATGTTTGGAGGGGGACTGTAGGACAGGAAAATGTGATATAGTACCTGATTCAGCAGACTTTAAGTCATATTTCTCACCTGTTTCTTCTTTGGTAGCAGGAATGCTGCAGTAGCTTGTGCTTTGTCTTGTTTCATCATGTCCTCTGCTACAGTTTTCATACTCTGGGTCCACCTGCTCCTCTTTAATAGCAAGCCTCTTAGCATCCTCTGCAAACAAGTGCAATGTATATTATACATACATCTCTATAATCATTTTCTTTATACATTATCTTTATTAATGTATGCATATACCATAGTAGCTACAATACATGTTCCATTATCTTTAAATATTTGGTTTTGTTAACCATGAAGAGTTCCCTGTTGTATGTTATAAATAGAGTCACCCAGAGTTAGCTCAAAAAAAAACTACAGTAACAGTAACAGTTTACCTTTTGCAAGCTGCAGGTCAAAGGAATACTCTGTTTCTACCACCTCACGGCTTGGAGCCACTCCCTTGATCTGGTCTCGTACTTCCTTCAGCTTGATATAGAAATGTACCTTATCCTGAGCTCGGGGAAACTGAGCACAGCGTGGGCTTGATGAAGGCATCAAGAAGCACACCTGTGCCAAGGAACCACATAGTTAGACTAGTACTGTACTTCCATAAATGCAATTCCCTCTGTAGCTATTGTTCAGTAACGTACCGTCCCAGTTTCTGGTATTTTGTAGGGTTGTAAGCCAAATTCAAGATTCTTTGCCTTAACACCGAAGACTTCTTTGCAAAAGATTTCATAAATGCCTGCCAAAGTTCAAAGATGATATGAAAATGTGTCAGTGCCACTATTCAGCAAAGTAACTGGCCAATGGCATTGATAAACATGATAAACATTATTTTATTTATGATAAACATAAATATAAAGCAAACTATGAAGCACTTCTTTTAGAGTATGGCTCTTACATTTCCCATTAAAAGCTGCAATCAGTGGCTTGTATTTCTGCAGCTTCTCCAGTAACTGTCGACCTCCCTCACGAATCTCCTTACTGTGGCGTAAACAAAGAATTCAATTACAAAAATTTCACGGCCCTTATTTTAGTCATCTTACTTTTGTTCTCATATTGCCTAATACCTTCAATCATATGAAAGGAACTGTATATACTGTATAAACTAGTTAATACAGACACATGCTTGTGTTTGCAGCTGCTCACGGTTTACCTGGAGAGGTCCTTGCTTCCTGGTGTGGTTCTCTCCACCATGTTGGTGAAGCCAATGGCATACCTATCTGGCAGACTCTGGTCTTGCATGTAAGTAAGCTGTTCATTGGTCAAACCTGAGAGGAACAGACACTTCCCTGGACACAAAGCAAGGCAGTGGTGACATATATTTTCATATATTTAAATGGTTAAGTGGGAATGAACAAATTCAATAAAAAAACAGTACTTATCAATACTGAATTGTGATGCATTAGCATCCACTGGACATTCATAGAGGCTTATACTGTAGGTTATTTTTATGAATGACACAGGAAACTTGTATCTGCTTTGTAAAAATGATTTCTTAATTACTTAATGAACATGATAAACCAATTCAGTATGGGTAAAGCTCTTTTAATGGCAGTCCTTTTTTTCTTTTCTTTTTTTTTTTACATTCCCCTGGCTACGCCAACCATCTTTGAGTTTTTCAAGATTCTACCTAAAATGTATTTCACTACCTTACCTTACCTTAAACTTAATATCATATCCGTTCTCTTCTATATTAGAAAATAGGAACATTGCACCTCTCTTTTGGGGTAATTGTATGTTTATATATTAGCAAGATCTAAGTATCCACAGATCTCTCTGTATGGATTTTTAACGATGCAATGACAATAAAGGCATTACAATCTATTATTAATATGTAATAACAAAATTATGATCACAAATGATATATGATCTACTCTGTGTAATGAAAATACATTCCAACATACAGAAATGGTTTCCTGGATTTGGGTAATGACGTCCTTTGAAGGCTGACAATAGTCCTGGGTTGATTCCAATCTGAGGAGAACATGATAGTGTTACCATAGTAACAGACTTGAGAATTAACACTTGTGGCTGTGGCTAGAACAAACTTCATTCAAATAAAATGTCTCCCATGCAGCTTTATACAAAATGTCACCTTTTTATCTAATGTATAAACATTTAATAAAAGGCAATTCCCAGTAGATAACTCACTATTAAAATGTCAAGATTGTAGGTAATAACATCTGGCAGGGTCTTGGCCATAACTTCAGCCACTGACATGCCGTTGAAGCGGTTAAGAGCCCTCTTGGCTTTCTTGGCAGCCTCAATTTCGTTTTGCTCCTCACAAGCTTTGCCCTCCTCCACTGGTTGTTTGGGGGGTCTTCCTCGCTTTCTCTTTCCTGGGATTGCAGCTGAGCCACCAAAGAATGGGCAGTGAGTGTGGTAAATGTATAGAGGTCAATTACACCTGCCTTTAAAATGGGACTCATGCCCAGATTGCATTTAGAGTTCATAGAATAATATGTCATCCACCAAAGAAAATCCATGACATTTAGACTCCCTAGTACCCTAGAAATTGTGCATAATCTAAAAATAAATTCAGTACATTTGTAATAACAAAAATGGTTCTTACTGTTGACATTAAAATGTAAGGCATTTAGCACATGGATTTCTCTGATACCTTAATTGGTCACACACATTACAATAAGTACATGTACATGAGAACATTTACATCAGCAGTCATCAGAGGTTATTTACTAAGTACCTTAAATGCATTGTATGACTCATGTAATAATAATAAATTATAATAAGACAAGAAAATATATGTGTCATCACCTGGAGCCGAATCGGTGAGTTGAGGTTGGGATTCACCCTTGTGCTCTGGGTCTTCCTGCTGGGAAAGGTGCTGGACAGCCGGTTGCTGGTGCTCCCTAAAGTTCTGCTGGTAGTCCAGCTGTTGGTGGTGGTGGTGTGCCAGGGGGTAATTTTGGTGTGTTAGGAGTTCATGGTGAAGAGGTAGTTCATGAGGGGCAGACAGCTCAGTCATGACCGGCTCTTCTGAGGAGCCTTCTGCGTACTGCCCCATGTTGTGGTAATGCATTACATGCTGGGCCTGGGGGTGCTGCTGGCTGGACTGGTACCTTGAGAAAGAGAGAACCAACGACACAGAAAAAGGAATGTGGAGCGCAATGAAGACATTTTTTTAGGTAGATATAGTAACAGGCATCCTGCAAATATAGATTTAGTGGTCAATTAAGTACATGTAGCCTAGGTAAATGTGGGTGCATACACAACCTGCAATAAAAAAATGCGACCCAGGTATAAGTAAAAAGAAGTTTAAAAAAAAAAGAAGAAAAGAAAAAAGGTACAAGGTATAGTGCATACCTTGTACCTTTTTTTCTTCTTCCAAAAAAGATGGACAACACATTCTGAAAACGCCAAGCAGATTAATCTATAGTGTATTGTTTGGTGATATGCTGCGGATGCCCAATATACTGCTATACAGCAGACAATGATCAAATTGATATGCATGACAGTTGGATGTACACTTATTTCATTCAAATCCATGCATCAATATGTAAAAAGACATACAAGGGATGCTTCCCCGGAATGAACAAACTCCAACCTCCAACAGCATCGGATTCGGCGAAGACAACTCACCACTGTTGGAAATAATCCGTAGGAACCGTCAGTGATGTATATTGCGTTTCTTCCATCTTTATCGTTGATTTAAATGAATAAACTAATATTCATTCTGCTGTCAGAGTGTGTATGGGACTTAATCGACAGACAATAGGAGATGTCTGAGGGTTCTTACCGCATTAGCACAGACAAAGGGCTTATTACCTATAATCAACATTACAATGAATTGTCTGCAAACTCCAAACTGTTATTTGAATTGTATCAACCGAGTGGAATTAAAAATAGCTTGATGGGACATACCTGTCGTACATTTTTTTCTTTATCACGTTGTAATACAGAAGGCGAGAAAATAACCAAAAACAACAAAGACCATTTAAACATTCCACATTCTGCTTATCTAATAATGGACGGTTTTTGCCAACGAAAAGAATTTACTGCCACCTAGATGTTGGAGTGTAGAATTCAGAAAATTCTGTGAAAAATATGATTCTGCAAAGACTACAAACGTCTTTGTTATGAATTAATAAATACATATGTACGCTACACAAGCAGTTATAAATAAACAACAGATTCGTTATTTGGTATTTGTTTAATGTCAGACAAAATAATGTCCTTTAGATGGCGACAGAGAATATGGAAAACCCACGAATGTGGCAAAACCCCACCAAAGAAGTATGTAACTACGCGCAACCTAAAGAAAGTGACCTGCTTGTAGGCTCCAATGACAGGCTTTTAAAACATGTGTTTTGGTTGGTTTACATCTATTCCTCACAGCGGTAACACTACCAGGTAACACTACCACCTAATATCAGTGACTCTAATCAAATTTAAATCTTTAATCAAGAAGGTAGCCAAATGTTGTGGTAATATAGCCTAATGATGAATGAATTAGCCTACAGTACCCAAGACATGAGAGGGCAATGAAGAAAAATAATGATACATTTAACTATACATTAGGGTAGATACCAGAAGAGAGAGAGAGAGAGAGAGAGAGAGAGAGAGAGAGAGAGAGAGAGATGTAGATAGAGAGATAGATAGAGAGAGAGAGAGATAGATAGAAATGTAAGAAGTAAAAGGCATCCTGCAATATACAGTATACTATGGGCTCCAACCTTATAGTCTGTGTTACAGTAGTATAATAATATGCACAAGGAACCTTTACCTCATAAATCATCATATGTAGTCAACTAATCCTAACTTTACGTGGTCTAGGTAGAGTGAAGCCCATTTGTTTTCGTGAAGATGCCAGCAGGTGTGTCTTGGCCTCGCTACCTGCGGATGTTGGGGGCCAGTACCCTGGCTATGTTTGCAGGGGCGCAGGCTGTTCATCTGTACTACTTACCTGATCTGGTGAGGGTCAAAACATGATTTCTGTAGTCCACTGTACTGTCCTGAAATATACAATTACAAGGATGTTTTTATTAATGTAAACAGATTTCAGGCCAGTGTTTCACATATTGTTTTATTTAAACATTGTTTTTAATTTGTATTGAATAGTTTTGGCCATCACTGGTATTTTCCAACTTTTTATTTTAATTATAATTATTTATTATTATTTAGAGTATACCAGAAGTTCCACCCAAGCCTGGAGAGCTGAAGACAGAACTGCTGGGATACAAAGCCAAGCAAGAAGCTGCTGCTATCTTAGAGAAGCTCAAATCTGAATAGAAACTGGACTGACTTCTCATTCTCACCTAGCCTCGTGAGACCATCCTTATCTTGTGAGCTCCAATTTCATTTTGCCGCAAGACTCAGCCTGGAACCCCTCAATTCAAACGTGTTTGTCACATGGCTGTGTTAATACATTTCAATTAAACTTCTACCTTTATCTCACCCAATCAGTATGTTTAAATTCAGCCAGAGCGATGGTGGAAAGCAAAACGAATTAGTATGCTGATGTCATCATCTGGGGTAAAATATTGGATAACCGCTGATTGGCTGGTTGTTTTCTAAACAGGCAAGAAACACTTTTGTATTGAGGGGTTCCAGACTGATGCTGTGAAGTGAAATGAAATTGAAGCTTTCTAGATCAGGATGGTCTCACTCGGCTTATTTTGGAAATCACTCCAGCACATACCTGTGAATGGTGCTGGAGATTTTTGATATTGTGTATTTTATGTGTTCTTTGATGGGTGCCATCTGTTGACCATCTGCAATGGATTACACTGCATTTAAATGACATACATGCACCTGACCTGTTTTTAGATGCTTCAGGACATTGGGAAATACTGTCCCTTCAGTTTCTCAACACTATTTATTGCAATAATTTGAATGTAATGTTCACAATTATTTTATATGATAATAAACAACATAAAATCAATGTCCTTCTGTCTCAGGCCATTCATTTCCGTTTCCGTGCTTTGTATCCAAGCAACCAGTATAAACAACAATGGCGACTGCAAGAGAGATAGAAGTAGCAGATTATGTTAAAAAATACAAAATTGTCGAACTCATGGACAATCTAACGAGTATGCTTTTGTTTTACAAACCAGGTTAGAGGCAATCTCGTTTACATTACATATTCATAATCGTCTTTATTTTTGTGTGTACAAATTCAGTGCAAGACAGTGACAGTTGCCTGTAACTACAGTAGTTACTAAGTGGCTGGTACAGTAAAAGCCGGTACAGTAGTTACTGTACTGTTACTATGCTAATGAATGCAAATTAATAAATTTGAACAAACTGCTGCCATGAAGGATATTTGTGTTGTAATAATATATAAAGCAATGTATGCGAAATGACCCTTTCTTTGTTAAACGTTTTCCTAGATAATCCTAGAGAGTTTCTTATTGACCATTTGGAGAAGCTGCAAGCAGCTAAACAGAAGTCTTTGGAGGAGCCCTGCCTTTTCGACGACTCGAACCTTGAATCCATCTTTAGGATCCTGGATCCTGTTAAACAGGGATACATTACTTTAGCCCAGTACAGGGAAGGTGAGCACAATGTTAAAATGAAACGTGTGCGTGTGTATGGCGCTTGGCAACATGGCAAATGTTTTCAGAGGTTGTATTGAGATTAGCCCTAAAATATTGTCTTTAATTTATCTTTCTCATTATCTATATATTTTCAAGTAATGTAATTATGAATGCATTTTAACTTACTTGTATTATAAAATAAACAGAGCAATTGCCGATGCAGGCAATTCCCCCTACCTTAAAGCTAGTCAGCGATTTTAAGATAATAGAGTTTTTGTCAAATTCAGCAAATAACTTATCCCGACCTCCTAGCTGCCCGTTTTCTATGTGTGCTGAAAGAAGAAAAACGGTTTCTACACAGCCCAGGCTCTGTTAATTGGAATGCAAACAAAGTGGTGCAAACCGCACCACACAACACTGTTGCGTTGGCGGTGCGTTTCCAAGGCTAGGACAGTGGGTGCGCCGAGTAATTGCATGCTGAGCAGAAACAGAGCTCCTGAGAGAGCACACATATGACCATATGACATGACACAGACATAACCACACGCACAAGCATGCACACGCGGCTGGACCGGCTATGAAAGCAAAGAAGAGCTCGGGTAAAAACCAGGTATAGCTTACAGCCAAATGTCTGCGAACAAGTGTTCTGGGTCTGGTATAGCCTACTTAATTCCTCGTCTTGCAGACGTGTCTCAGCACTTTGTGGGCGTGTTGGCAATATATGTATGCAAAAGACTATGCTGGAGTGTAAGAAATCTTTATAACTACAATTTCTAGTTTACATTCAACATGCACGTCTGCCCAGACATACAATTTTGGAGGTGAGCGGCTGTAGGTGTGACTAGGTCTGTAAACCGGCTCACCATGCAATTACTCCACTATATAATTACATAGGAAATACCTGTTTGCTGTTATATTAATGTTTAAAATATTGTATATAGGACCTTTAACCTCGTCAGTACTGCTGCTAACAATCTTAACACTTTAATAGTTTCAGATTATAATTGCAATCAAAGTATATCACTACCACTAGATGGTAGTGACACCACACATTTCACTCCAAATGAAAGAGGCATCATTAATATCATTTTCGTTTATTTGTCAGGGACAATACAATAAACATTGTTACAGGTTACATGTACACATGTCTCAATAACCTGGAACAGATGTGCTGCAGTCAGGGTTTATAGCCAAGGTTAATTTGTAATCCCTGTCCCTGTTAGACCTTTTAAATTATACACAGTCATAATTTAGTAATAGTAACATGGCATACAAGTAAGCGTTGAACTTGCACCCATTGCCATGGTCCACGTTTGAGATCATTACAGTTCATAGCTGGATAATAAAATTGTAGGAGCAGGATGACTTACATCTCTCACACACACTCACACACACACACACACACACAGTCATGCGTGACCATGGCATACAAAAATTAGAATAACAGTTACAGTTAGGAATTCACAAATTCTTCTACTTAATCCCTTTGCCCTGCAGCACTGTCCAATCTGAGGATAAACAACATTAATGGGTGCCCTAAAGGTGCAGAAGATGATAAAATATCCTTTGAGACATTTAAAGAAGAAGCGTAAGTGGCAATTGCACGAATGAAATATATACATGCAATATAACCTGGCAGTCTACCATCTACATTTTTCCCCCTTTTTTTCAGGTGGAAAGGTCTAAAGAAGCTGTCTGCGACATCATATTAAAGATGTTAGATTTATTTTGCCTCTACAGCTACAGTGTTTTTTTTTTTTACATACATAATACTGTTATTATTACAATTATGCGTTACCATGATGAATACACATATTTTGTTTAACTTGTTTTTAATTAAAAATCTGTTTATTGGGGCTGAGTCTTTAATTGTAGTGGGTTCTGAATCCACATCATTATCTGTGTAAAATAACCTTTGAATTACTCATTCACAAAACACTCATTTGACAAACAGTATTATTTATTAACCATTTAAGTAAACCTCAACTGATTTAAATGTTATAGAATTGTTTCTACGTATTTTGACTTTGTCTGCAGGTTTTGCAACATAGTATCTTTTTTTAAAGATGAGTGGGGACATGTACGGACTTCATAAGTTTGGTGATCTTGAACACACCAACGGAAGGCGTGGTTAGAAAGTGTCATGGCGTCCACTGTCCACAGATACATTGTCCACAGATAAATTAATATTGTCGTTAAACAAAAACGAATCAAAAAATCGGTAACATTTGTAGGTAATCGCGCTGTGGAACCAGGCATGGGTACTGTCCACGCCAGGGTAAGTACAGTTATAATATGGACATGAGAGCATGACCTCTGTATACACAGTATCCCAGAGAGCCTCTGCTATATTATCGTGTAGTCATAACACAGGTCCACATTGTCAAATAACCTACCAGTAGGCCTAGCTAGAATATCACATTATTAACAGTATATAAATAGACACTTTTTTATATTTACTAGAACTATGCAGATGAGGTGATGTGCCACTGCCCAAAAATGGCTCCGCTGATTATCTTTGAGTACAGTACAAATCAATCGTATTTATATCAAATCAACTTTGATATGCAAGGTCTCTAAATTAACTATTGTATTGACACACCTAATTGTTTACTCTGTCAAATAAATACCCAATCAGCAGCTACTGTACTGTTGTGTAACACAAAATGAACCAGTAGCCTATACAGTATTTTATAATGATATAGAATTGTACATGGCAAAGCATGTTTTTCAGTCATGAGAGGTGAAGCCTCTGGTCAGCTGATGATTTACTAGCCTACATCACAAGTCACAGATGTGATTTTGTTTTGTTTTACAGAGCCTTGACCCTCTCCCCATGCATGGGCCTGAATTAGGAGTCCATGCTGACGACATTGAAACACCAGAGGTTGAGCAGGATGCAAAGCAAGAAGTTCTTGAAAACAAAGATGTAAGACTTTTAATTGATTGATTGTTTGTTTGTTTGAAACAAAGATGATTTGTATATCATTTATAATACCTAACCATAACCATGTAACCATGGTATGGTACGGTAACCATGCATGTACCATTTGTATAATCATAGTAACTCATAACATAACAATAGTAATAATAATAAAAATATGTAATAATTCATATAAGATTGAACATAAAGCTGATGACTGTCTATTAGGTTGTAGTTCAACAAGTTCACATAGACGGGCTTGGACGAACCAAGGAGGACTTCTTGACTTATGAAATCGCTGAAGTTTTCCGGGCAAAGAACTTAATTGATGTGAGTAACCATTAGCATAATCATAGTGCACAACTTGTTTATTTTTTTGTCTCAGAATACCTTAGCAGGAATAAAAGTAGATGTCTCGTGTTGTAGGTGATGAAGAAATCCCATGAAGCCAGACAAAGGCTGCTTCGTCTAGGCATCTTTAGAAAAGTAGAAGTTGTTATCGACACATCACAAGGTACTGTCACCCACTGGATAATGGGCCATGTTCTGTTCACCACAGGGTTCAAATTATGCCAAGGCCCCGGATATCCTTGCCCCCTTAGTTCTAGCCAGGGCATCCCTAGTTCAATCTGAAATCACAGATTTCGGGGGTTGCATTTATGTATTTCATAAATATATTCATATATTGTATATAAATATATAGTGCTAAGAATAAAAACAAGGTAGCCTCTGGTGTCATAATTCAAGATGTGGCTGTTTTCTACATATTCTAATTGTGTACCATGCTGAGAATGTCATAAGTGTGTTTGTACTCCCTGATTGTATTTGTTTTCTTTAGGTGTGGATGCTCTTCCTAATGGCCTTGATGTAACTTTTGAGGTGACTGAGCTCAGACGGATGACAGGCAGCTACAATACAATGGTTGGGAACAATGAAGGAAGCATGGTGAGCATTGTATTGAGATTATATCCCTCCATTTTTTTGGTTAGTTACATTCAGTTCAACTGCAGTAACCACATAGGTTACATCTACAGCCTTTCAGTGTTAACATGCACATTTTAACATACTCATTTAGGTACTGGGTCTAAAGCTGCCCAATGCACTGGGCCGAGCAGAGAAGCTCACTTTCCAGTTCTCCTATGGCACCAAAGAGACCTCCTATGGCCTATCATTCTTCAAACCTCAACCAGGAAACTTTGAACGCAAGTAAGAGTACCAGTGGGTGTAGTGCATATTAATTAACCCTCGTAATGTACTCGTAATATAGTATTTAGCCACACGGTGGCGCCATCTGATTGTGTATGATTTGTGTGTT
>JAODUG010068092.1:0-13775 GCA_027564795.1 Aphredoderus sayanus
AACACACAAATCATACACAATCAGATGGCGCCGCCGTGTGGCTAAATACTATATTACGAGTACATTATGAGGGTTAATAGCCTACATAATTAAAAATACAGCTGTACTTGTAATAATTTGTTTTGCTCATTAAGTGGTTCTATATGACCTTATACTACTAGATGTTACACTAAGTGCACCAGCATTAATTGTCTGCATAGGATATACTCCACAATATTGTATCTTAATAGTTGTTTGCTGCTACAGATGTCACCATAGCAAATTGTGCAAATTGAGAACAATTCATCCAATATTCACTTTGGTGAATTGCATGTGATGAATTAATTATGTGCGTCAGACAACACCTCCATGGCATCAAACAAACAAAACCTGAACTCACTGACTATGAGTTAATGTTTTAGCAGAAACGCTAGTTAGTGTTACTACTACTCCATCCATCCATCCATCCATCCATCTTCAAACGCTTATTCGAGGTTGGGTCGCGGGGGCAGCAGCTTCAGCAGGGAACCCCAAACTTCCCTTTCCAGAGCCACATTAACCAGCTCTGACTGGGGGATCCGATTCTCCGGCCAATCTCATGCTCCAATGTACCCTCACTCGCGAACAAGACCCCGAGGTACTTGAACTCCTTCATTTGGGGTAAGAACTCATTCCCTACCTGGAGTAGGCACTCCATCGGTTTCCTGCTGAGAACCATGCCCTCAGATTTAGAGGTGCTAGCCGCTTCACAGCCGCTTCACACTCGCGAACCGATCCAGTGAGTGCTGCAGGTCATGGACCGATGATGCTATCAGGACCACATCATCTGCAAGAGCAACGATGAGATCCGCAGGCCACCGAACCGCAATCCCTCCCCACCACGACTACGCCTCTATATACTGCCCATAACATATCCCGGAAGGCCTCCTTCTTCTCGACAGCTGATCACAGATGGTGATTGACAGCTACGCCCCTCTCTTCACCTGAGTGTCTAGAACATGTGTAACGGTGGCCAGTTGGTAGCTGTGCGGTGTTAAACCTCACTCTCCGACACCTCGTAGGACGCTCTGGCGATGCATGCTAGGGCCCATTGGGTTTTAGCGTGTCTTGTAGGAGCGTCTGCTCTCTAAGCGGGAGACCCCGGTTCGCGTCCCGGTCGGACCGACCGCGGTTACAATGGTGCCGTGACCCGGATGAGAGCGAGCTTTAGGGGGGTGAGTGTAACGGTGGCCAGTTGGTAGCTGTGCGGTGTTAAACCTCACTATCCGACACCTCGTAAGGACGCTCTGGCGATGCATGCTAGGGCCCATTGGGTTTTAGCGTGTCTTGTAGGAGCGTCTGCTCTCTAAGCGGGAGACCCGGGTTCGCGTCCCGGTCGGAGCGACCGCGGTTACACATGCAGCCTCAGATCAGATGATACGATTACAAAATATATCGACCTTCAGCCTAGGGTGCTCTGGTACCATGTACACTTATGAGCATCCTTATGTCGAACATGGTATTTGTTATAAACAGTCCATGACTAGCACAGAATTCTGTGCTAGTCAATTCAGAATTTAGAACAAACACCCACTTGGGTGTCTGCTGTTCGGTGCATATGCACAGACAACAGTCAATTTTCCCCCCTACAACCCGGAGGCGTAAGGAGGCAACCCTTTCGTCCACCGGGGTAAACTCCAACGTAGTGTTCAGCCGGGGGCTTGTGAGTATCCCCACACCCACCCAGAGCCTCACACCCTGGGCAACTCCAGAGCAGAATAAAGTCCATCCCCTATCCAGGAGTACGGTTCCAGAACCGAGACTGTGCGTAGAGGTAATCCCCACCAGATCTAATCGGTAGCGCTCCACCTCCCACACAAGTTCCAGTTCCTTCCCCCACAGAGAGGTGACGTTCCACGTCCCCTGAGCTAGCCTCTGCTGCCTGCGTTTGGTCCGTCGAGGTCCCTGACCTTCACTGCCACCCATATGACAGCACACCCGACCCCCACAGTTCATCTCACAAGTGGTGGGCCCATAGGATGGAGAGGAGGAAGCCACGGTGCTTGTTCGGGTTTGAAACCCTGCCACCAGGCGCTCGCCGACGAGCCCTCCCTCTGGGCCTTGCTCCAGACGGGGGCCCCGGGCTTCCTCCGGGCAGGGTAACTGTTTCTCTCTTGGTTCTTTCCATGGGATCTTGTAAACTATTCTTTGTCTGGCCCCTTCTCTGAGACCACTTTGCCTTGGGAGACCCTACCAGGAGCACAAGGCTCCAGACAACACAGCTCTCAGGTCCACATGGACAAACCTCTCCACCACGATTAGGTGATGGTTCCCGGAGATGTGTTCCTACTACTGTACCTGCTACAGGTTGTCAGATGTTGACTACTGTTAGTTATTGATTTGATTAATGTTTTACAGCCTAATCATTGTATTGATTTCTGACACAGTGGATGCTCAGGCTAATGGTACAGTAACATAAGTAGGATAGTGTTTTATTTGTCCACGTAATTCTTTGTGACCTATGTATTTTCTACTTTGCCTTCATCTTAACAGTGCCTTTGGGATCTGAGAGACTAAACCATTGATGTGGACAAACACATTCTCACACAGCTCCTCTGAAGAAGTGCAGGCTCAATTGATGAATGTGAGGATGGTATAAAAAAGGTAATTTACTCAATTTAAACTCCACTGCTTATATTTTCAACATACCAACAATTGACTCCTTAGTTACCTGTAGAGATCCTACCAGTCTTCCTTCCTGCAGACATCCCGGCAAACATGCCTCTTTGGGGCCCGCAGGGAACCACAGCGGGCAGTAACCAGTGGCCCACCGTGGGACCTGTTGCTGTCGTGAAATGCGGGCCCAAAGCACACCCAACTCGACAGATCTTGTGTTCAATTAATTATGTTAATTTGTATTAAGACCTGCGGTTGGAAACATGCAGCCATTGTGCTTTTGCCTGCACTGTTCATGGAGGATCCATGGTTGCTGTTTGAAGTTAATCTGAACTATTAACAGTTCTAATCTAGATAGTCAAAGCAATTCTTGCACATTTTGTTATGCTATACAATTATTTCAAATGCAAGCATTTGTTTTGTTTATTGGTCTACACAAACTATTCAATCAAATAATGATATTAATTTAAAGTTAAAGGCAAATGTATTCGAGCAGTAATTATCCCCTCTCCATAGGGCCATACTCCCAGTCGCTTGACCAGCACCCCTGGCATCTCACACCGAAGATGGATCTTAAAGGCTGCAGGGAGGGTCATTCTATGCAGTATGATGTTGGAATATAATAATCTATAATAATCATAACATGTTAAATTGCTTAACAATAGTAATCTGCTTTGTATGAATAGGCCAGACAAAAAGGCAAGCTATTTGGAGTGGAGAAATACTGTGAGGCTGTAGCGTTCTAAGGGAGTCAAAGTGTGGAGTCAGATAAGAAGCACAAGGTCAAATGATGCCTGTGTTGTTTGTTCTTTTAATGAGCCGCATTCCCAGGACAGGCCCAGCACCAGGCAGAGAAGAAAGCTGGTGACGTTTGAGAAAAGGCTCATCCTCTCAGAAACGCCAACTCCACCTTTAATATTTGTCTATATTTGAGTGGGCCAGGGTGTGGTCAGTGTGGTCAGACTTCTCGAACTGACAAATAAGCTGTTATTGGTCCCCACAAGAAACTGAGGCCCAGAGCTCTGACTTGTATTGTTATATCTAATATTAAATCTGATTTGTTAACCTTAAGCAGCTGTTTCCTCCTAATTAAAACTCCATCAAAGAACATGGAGGAATTGGGACCTGAATTACCCCAAAATTCCTTTAATGACTACATTGTGTTAACATTGGATGGTCAGTAGATCACAGAAGAGAGCGAGGACATCTCAATGGCACTGGGCCCATTCCTGTATGTATTTTTGTTTGGAATCCAGTATCCTAAAGGACTGAAAAAGACACCATTTTAGAGTGAGCATGGACTTTTCCACTGGGACTGGGCCTCTTTCAGTTCTAGTTCTAGAAGTCTTTTGTGGTTGAGTGGTTATATATGTTTTTTAGTATTAATAATTTCAGTCATAAGTATGTTGTTATGTTCAATATTAATAGATATGTTGCCCTTTGCTTGTAAGTATTATATTTATTTACAGGGAAACGAGAGGTTTTGAAAGGGTAATGCGTGTTGTTTCTCAGTAACCATTCAGGTGCAGGATTCTGAATATATTTTAAACCACCATTGGTTTAAAATGCGGGCCCCAAAGAGGCATGCTTGCTGGGAACATACTGTACTTAAGTGAGTCTACTATTACTCCCCTATGAAGACTCGTAGCAAAGATATTAGAATAATGTTCACACTAATATCCTTTACTCTAATAACATGTCTCACTGCTCATAGTATCCTACAGTATACAGTGGTAGTCCACTGAGCGATAACGGTAACGATAATCTTGTTACATTGGCAAAGGTCCAGACAATCCAATCCAGTATAATGTTTAGTCCAAAACACATTACATTGATAAATACTGTACAGATTGCTGTTCATTTCATATTAGCCGGGAGAATTAATTTTCAATATATTCTGTCATACTCATTCGTGGTTCGTACGCATCTCATAATAGCATGTCAATGGAAAGGACACCTGAGTTGAACCAATAGGAGTTGTGTGGTGCCAGTGTTACATGACTGTCTGTGTTGATATGAGAGGCCCTTTCTTTACTAACAGACCAGCCAGACAGGCCAGTTGAAACCTATTTTAGTCTATGGTTGATTAGTGCAGTCAGGGGAAAACCAAACACGTGGATTTCTTTGTTGTTTTTTTATCGACAGTATTAACTGTCCCAACCGCGGCACGTCATCTGTCCGTGTTGTGGTTGGCGCCCTCTGCTGGCATTAAAAAGGTAATTTTAACACATAAGACTTAGGAGGCAAGTACGCATACATCAAGATAAATTACGATTATTCGAATCCAAAACTTCAAAACCGAATACTCGAGTAATCTAGTACAGCCCTATCTACAATTATAACAAAATTCCTCTATATTTAAGTAATGTGTAAATGTTATGGTTAAAATATAGTACAGAGCACTTTTAAGCTTTGATAAAAAGGAAACCATGAGTTTCCTTTTATTAATTATGAGAGCTGCTTACTATATCGCATTCGCAATATTTGCCAAACTAATCGCAATATTACCTTTTGGTCAAATTGTGCAGTCTACTAATTAAACAATATTATTAAAGAAATTGTAAAATAATTTAAAAAAAAATCATAAATATGGGGGGTGCCCACTATAATATTCATATGTCCCACACAAGCATAAAACATATTAAGTAAAAATGTCATGCATCTGCATCGCTGAATCTGTTGAATTCTTCATCTTGCGTGTCGCTGTTGAACAGTTCCGTCAACTCCAGGGGAATATGAAGCATAGACCTACTACATTTTCTTTTTCGCTGGTACTGTTTTTTTTAAATCAGTCACAAGATTTTGCAATGCCATCTAGAGGCTATAGTTGATATGCAGTGTATTCGTCAGACAAAAGTCGCAGGACCAGCCAGACGAGAAAAAAAAAACATGGTAATTATGTCTTTATGTAGTTGTTTGTGTTTTTGTGCCTATTAACCCTCCTGTTGTCCTCGGGTTTCAATCACACTACCTTGTTGTGCTAGCAGTGCACATCATATGTCTGTGTGAGCTGTATAATTAGAATGGGTGCCTTCTGTCTGCCACAAATAAGTAGTGCGTTCTGTCAGTTTGACCCGGAGGACAACAGGAGGGTTAATACACGGGAGTCACCAGTGCTCAATAATTAATCTCGGCCCCCCGCTGCACCGCAGAGCTGCGGAAAATCTGCCAAAGCAACGCAGACAAAAATGATTGCCTTATCTGTGTCTGATAACATAAGCTCAACCCTATCCCTTTCGCTTTTATACAGACACACATACCTGGGCCAGTGAGCTGATTGTTGCCTGGGCCTCTTTCTGTAGTTGTTTCAATTGTTCTTTTTCCTCCTCCAGACTTTCTAATTGAGTACGGAGATCTATCTTTCGATCCTGTAGTCGAGCGCAGAGCTCTCTGGACTGCAACAGTTCCTGACACATACGTCTACATCCACGTCATGTGCAGGGTTTTAGTTGGGTGAGTGCATTTCTCTGCAGGTGTGGGTCTGTGGGTGTGTGTGTACACATACCTGTGTTCAGTGTCTAGACAGTGTGCTCTTTTGTTGCCTTGCTCAAGGGCTAAGGCAGTGCTTTCTAGCTGCTGTCTCATTCTGGCCACTTCCCTCTCTCTCTGCCTCCCCTCTTTCCGTTGGCTCTCCAGCTCCATCTGACATGCCACCTTCTCCTGCTCCAATCGTGAGGCTTCCAGTAGGGCCTGGTCCCGCCCCCGGGTGAACGCTGTGGCTTCCAGAGTAGCCTCTCGAAGCTCCGCCTCCAGTTCTTCCTCTCGTCGCCGACAGGTTTCCAGACTCCGCCCCTGCCGTTCCAGCTCCGCCCGCAAGGCTTGATTACTCAGCTCCAGTTGGTCCCCCTAGTCAAAGAGGCTTTTTAGTTTTAGCAGCTTCAGTAGCTGCTGGAGAAAGAATTAGCTGCAGATGGACATGGTGGGTGTGGCTTGGGGCAATAGGTTTTTTAATGCCGTATAAGCTGAGCCCAGACAGCTAACAGTAGCAAGTTGGTGCCCTGCTAAAGCAATGAACAGAGTTTTTATATAGTGTTATAAGCATACTAAAAACATTTACAGTTGCGGTGCAGAGCAACAGAGGAGCTCTGCACCGTAACTTCTACCGAATTGGATAACTGCAGTACTCCATTTATAGATTAATTCAACCCAAATAGTCTACTACTATTTACAACGACTCAGTTTTAAAATGTCTTACTGAAAGGAGTTTTGTTAAAACTCTTTGGTGATCGTATACACCATTAGAAATTGATAACAGTACTGTAATGCAGTAAATACATCATACATTCTTTATTACTGTAGGGAATACTACTGTATGCTGTTTTTGGTAAAAAACCTGACCGTTGAAAAGATATAAGGAATGGGATGTCGCCAGATCTATTTTTGGTGCTTTAGCCCCCCCTACAGTATGATTTAACCTCCCCTTACCCCATAAAGTATATATAAATATATAATAATAAAATAAAATAAAATAAAAATAAAAATGTTTTACTGTATACCTTGCAGAAGGTTACTAGGCAAATTGCAGTAAACATTGTAGACTGCTCTTTTCAGCAGGTTTTACCGTTTATTTCGAGTTTTTTTGTTTTTGGGCCTTTTCTTGGTTTTGGGTGGCTGGGAAGATGATTTTGTCTAAGACAAACTTCACCAAAATATATTTTATAGATTTTTTAATAGATAGATTTTTCACCCATTACTCTAAAAATACAGTACATGATAAATAGACATTTTGGAGGCTCATCCCCCCCATACTTATGAATCTCAGTGATGTTGCTGGGAAGAGTCCATGCACAGTATACCATATTTTCAATAGCTTTATTTTCAAATGTGACAAATGTACAGGTTACTCAGCAACAGCGTGAGCACATGACATGTAATATCTGTTTTTGTTTTTGGTTGTTGTCGTCCTCATGCTCTGTCTTTGGCATTGTTCTAAAACACATACCTCTATGCCCCATTTACAGAATTGTCCCTGAGATGATGATTTGTGTGTCAACAATTTTGAGGCTTAGCATTTTCACGTGGAAAAAGGTGTGCTCTTTGAATTTAGGTTGTGAGTTAATTATAACGAATACATTGTAGAATGGATGATTTTTTTGGACATTTTTGTTAAGGTTTTGCAGAAAAGGTTTAGGATATTGAAACGTGTGTAAAGAGGTGAAAAGTATTTTTGTATATCATAAATGTGTGTGTGCTTTCAGGAATGTCTTAAGTGTATTGCTTTTTTGCTGCAAGAACCATTTTTTGTGTACCCCTTTTCCATTTGAGAAAGTTATTGTGTGTGTGTTCTCCAACCTTGCGCTGGGCAGTGCGAAGGGTGTCCACAATGTTGCGGAGGGCATCCCTGTCTCTCTCCAGCATGGCTCGCTCTCCTTCCAGTGCGGCCATGCCATTGGTCTGCATCCTGTACAGCTCCTCCTGGCTCCGCAGGCGACACAGCTCCTCCTCCATGACGAGACTCTCCCCCTGAAGAACCTGATGTACCCAGGAAGAGAATCCTTAGCCTCCACAAGGCTAGGCTGAACCTCCTGCAGATTAGAACCAGCCCTGAACCAGTCCCAAGACCTGTTCCATAACGCAAGCTAAGAAAAGTGTGGATTAAAGTTCAAAGCCTGTATTGAATTAACAAATCAGTTGAGGCTAAAGCAGGTTCCATAAAGGTTAATTCAAGTTCACACAATCAGTCTAAGTAGTCAAGATAATTGCGCGTGCACGCTATTCTTAAGCAGCCCGAACATAGATCAAAAAAGCAATGGTAAAGATAGAGCATTGATTTGTTCACATCCACAAAGCAGCAGTTAATATTATAAATAGCCTATATGAAGAAATCAAACACAAGTAAAAAAGTAAATAAAAGTAAATAAAACGAGAGTGAGAGACTGGCAATAAATTGCCACTACTGAATGCAAAAGTATGCTACGTTAAAATATAATAACATATTTTGATACCTATAGGTATATTTAAATCTTGGGCATAATACATTCAAACATAATAATATAAAACCTGTTATTTAAAAATCGCATACATTAAACTTCAGTGCTGCACCTGCATGTCAATTTACAGTATGTGTGTAGGCCTTTGCAAATTATTTCAACAACTTTAACGATTTTTAATTCCCCCATTGCACTTTAAATTTAACTTGTGGGGGGAGAAAAAAACATACAATAAAATTGTATGCATTCTCCCAAGTCAAATTAAAATATCAACATGTTGTGACTTGTGTGTCTTGTGTAACTATACTAAAGTTACTGAATGAATGAAATGTATACTATACGTAATGTAACTGTATATACCTGCGATGTCCTCATGTTGACACCTAAAGTATGTGACCAGGGTATATTATTATGACAGACAATAGGAAGCTCTCTAGAACTTTTCTTCCTACTTCTCTAAAAAGGACAGTAACTCTGGTCAGTTATACAAAAGTGTGGTACTACATTTTTATTAACTCAAAAGTCTATATGTAATTCTGGCACGATGCTACAAAGAAGTTCTTAATTTATTATTATTAGTCTTTTTTATTTTAATCAGTAACTATAGCCTATTTAGCCTAACAGATTTACAAGACTTGCAAACAGCTATACTTCATTTACTTCCCCAAATTTAACATCCAATTTGGTGGGATGAGTTGTATTGAATCTTTGTGCATGTCAATCAAAATACCTCTCCTGTCAAGTAGGTGGGTCTTAAAGCAGTTAGCCAATGCTGTGTCCCAGTCTGTACGCAAGTAAAGGCTGGCTCTGCGAGACTACCTACTATCATACTCCTCTTGTCTCTTTTAAAGTCTGTTAAATCAGCTGCTGTAGTGTTAGTGTTTTTCTTCACTAATTACAACTTGTAATGGACTGTAGCATGAGAACCATTGCTGCACATCCACACACCAATCTACCCACCCATTCCTTCATACCTCTATCTGTCTGCGGACCTCCACCAGGCCCTCGGCAGATTTCTTGACCCTCTGTAACTCTGCATTCATGACCACAAGCCTCTGTTCAGCCTCCCAGGCCTTCTTGCTCTCCTCGCCCAGCTTTGTGCGCAGGTCCTGGGCCACCAGGTTCTGCCGGTCAGCCTCTTCTATGGCCTCCTGGAGCCGTCCGGCCAGAAGCTCCAAACCAGGGCCAGGCAGCAGATGTAGTGCCGAGTCAAGGGTCACCTTCTCTGGCCCATTTTCCTCCTGATTCGTTGGAGGTAATTGCCGGTGCTCGGAAATCTTTATGGAATCCTTTATCTTTCCTTCCTTCCCATTCTGCCTCTCATTTTCCTTCTCTTTTTGCCCCCCTTCAGCCTCCCCTCTTTCCTTGGGATGGACCTCATGGTTGTGTAACTCCATGTCTCTTTCTCCAGGGCAAAGGATCTCCTCCCCGACTCCGGACTCTCTGCAAGCTCCTCTAGTCTCTCCTCTGCTCTTATCCTCCCCCCTCACCGTTCCTTCACCCTGCTCCCTGGACGACTCAGAGCCCTGGACCCCCCTCTGCTCCACGCATGCCTCTCCTTCTGCCCTCTTCTCTCCTCCTTTACCTCTTGTCTCCTCCATTTGTAGAACTCTCCTACGCAGCTCCTCTAGGCAATGTTTCAATGTGACATTTTCATTCTTCAAGTTCTGAAACTAATAAACAAATGGAAAGGAATGAGTCCATTTACAGTAAATGGTTCTTTCAAGCAATTAAATTCCAGTCATCCCCCAGAAATTATTTCCGTCCATATTTTTCTCTATTTTCTTTGTATTGATCCTGAATAACCCACAGAAGCATTTATATTCTGTTTTATAAACTGCCGTGGGCCAGAGGATAGCTGAAGCAGCCCTGAAATAGCTTTGACCACATCAACAGAGACATTCAAGCCTGGGCTAAGCCATACATTTCTTAACCCTCGTAATGTCCTCTGGGTCAGAATGACCCAAATCACTAGCACTTTGTGACAGATAGAAGGTGCTAAATCTAATTCTACAGCTTACACACACATATGATGTGCACTGCTGGCACAACAAGGTGTGAGTTTGAAAGCCGAGGATAACAGGACGGTTAAAAGGCACATAAAACAACACAAATACATAAAGAAATAATGAATAAAAAAATAAATACAGACAGCAATGCCAATTGAAAAACACACAAATCATACACAATCAGATGGCGCCGCCTAGTGGCCAAATGTGAGATTTTTGAGTACATTACAAGGGTTAAGATTAAGTTTTTATGATGATGATGATGATGATGATGTGTAATTTTAGAGTAAAATAAAATGTGTTCTCACCTCAAAGAACGATAGGTCAGTAGCTCTCTTGTCAACCTTTACCATTAACCGACATGCAAAATCTGTTTGTTTGTTTATGTACATGCTTTTAACACACTCACCTCTCTGATTGTTTTATGATGTTCCACCTCCAGGCAAGCAAGCTCCTCCTTCATGTCTGGCAAATCAGCCTGCCATGACAGGTGATGGTTAGATGATTTGATTCACATAACTTAAAACCTCTAAGACATGGTTTGGAAATCTTCTGTGTTTCCATAATAACAGGAGCTGATTTTCTAGAAAATCAACTCCGGCAATGTTCTGGGCCAGGAGGACATTAAGGTGTACTCACACTTGGCCCAGTTGCCTTGAACCCTTCCCAAGGGTTCAAGGCACAATGGAGTCCATCACTGAAATGCTAATTTTGTGGCTTTTTTGGAGTTATTTGGGGCGTGACGACACACAGCCCTCTCACAGGCCGAAGAGGTTAATCCCTTTCGCAGAAGATTTTTACAGAGGCAGCGGATGGCGAGGGAGAAATGTTCAGCTTTGTTCACTGTGGTTCTTTAATACCCATGAGCACGTTAGTTCAGAATTTTCCCAAATAAAAAGCGTTCCCTTTGCCACCATGCTGTTTGTAATTAAACAACTGTTGTGTCGACAACATCAGTTTCATCCTCGGGCACGGTTGTGAGCACACTGATGCGTACCCTGGCCCACCACTTTCCAGTGGGCCAGGGCACAGTTAATCACACTAGTCAAACGAACCGGACTTTGCGGTCAAATGTGTTAATTGGGCCAAGTGTGAGTACACAATTTTTTTAATCTATACCTTTATTGCATGTTGTAGTTGCAGCAGAACAAACATTCTGGAAATTCTATTTGTCAATCAATGCAGATGGATGTAATATACATTATACATGTAATCTTGCCTCAATTAACATATTTCCCATGTGTGAAATGGATTACATCAAACATCTCAAAGTCAAATTACCCACTGGCCACTAACCATACTTTTACAGATGAAAACATTTCACATACAGCACTTTATTAGTGTAAGTAGTGCCTTTTGATTGGTGTCTACCCACACAGCTAAGTCAAATATTATCTACTTCCGGTGATATAATTAAGAAACTTAGAAGTATTGAGAGGTCGGCAGGTGACGCCAATGTAAAAAGTAACTAGCTATTAGTATTAAGATATTTTGTCTATAAACAGCATAATAGAAGAAGACTGCTGTTCATTATTACTCTATCAAGATCTGCCAAAATGTGGCGAAAGGTTGTTGGCGGTCATTTTGTAACAGATCTAAAGCTTTATTTGAGTTAGAACAAAGTATATAGGGTACTTTCCATTGCTCATATAGGTAAGACAGTTGTACATGTTGCTTCTTTCTTTCTTACCACATTCGTTTTTCGTCTTTTTTCACTTAAAATATACTAAAAAGTAGTTATTTCTAAATACTGTATTTCCAGAGCGTATGAGCAAGTAAGAGAGAGAAGGTAACTAGTTCGATGCATAGAACAAGACATAAATTGCAACAGTTGTGGCTAAACAAATAGGGAATTCATTAAGGTAATTCAAGTCTAGTGTGATGGCCTTGGACCCTGACCTCCTGCTGAGTCTGTAGCTTCTCCAGACGCCTCCTCAGCTCTGTGTTCTCCTGCTCGGCTCCCAGAAGCCTTAGCGCTGAGGCCTCACCCACCTCCACGCTTAACGGCTTCAGATCTGGGAGAAAGCGGTAAGACACAGAGTAGGGAAAGACATTAGGAATTAGTAAACAAAAGAGGAGAAAATACGGAAATGTAAAGATAGATTTAGTGAAACTCGTGGGCAGTGTACAGTATCTTAAAACCAGATTTCCACTTATCAGTTAATCAATGTAAGCAGCCTAAATGACCACAAGCTGACAGGCATATTGAGTGTACCAATCATTTCGCTCAGCTCTTCGTCGGATTCTGCCCCCGATTGGCAGAAACGGTTGTGAGTCATGGTGATTGGAGCGCTGCAGCTGTGCCTCAGGTCTGCTTCCAGGGTCATATTGATTTCTAGCAACTCATCAACCCTCTGCCTCTCTGTGTCACGCTCCTGCACATGAGCACACGCACATAAATGTTTGCAAAGGCCAGCATTGTCTTATGTGTATGGGGTAGGTTAGGGTGGTCAACTCACAGACAAAAGGTGCTTGGGTTCCATAACCCAAGCACTTAGATAACCATTTATCTAAGCGTTCTTGAGATGTCTAACTTACCTGCAAATAAATACTTGTAAGTGTACTCACTGTGACTCTTTGGTCTACAAATTACCTTTGTAAATACAAAAGCCAAAAACTGATTAATATAGCACTTTTATCCTTTATCACACTTTTTTGTGTGATAAACCAACGTTCTAATAGCCGTTACTTTACACAAATACCTCACGAATTGAGTTAAATCACGAATCTTCATCATGAGTGGACAAAGGAAAGACGAAAGACTGGATCACTAAGTCAAAAAGACAAGAAAGTCATGGAATGTATATTATGGCGCAACGTACTTTCTGATCTAGCTGTTAAACCGACAGACTGGCTGCATAATAGATGGAAACATAGGCTACATATAAATGTAGGCTGCACGATACAAACAAATACATAAGTAACAGGATACAAAGTAACAGGCCTGCGATAATGTGAAAATCTATGTAAGCTAAATAAATAAATAAATAAATACACACATCACTGACACTAAAGAGAACTACATAATCAGACAGAATCAGGTGGTGCCATCTGCTGGCATAACACAATAATGCGTTTGAAAGCACAAAAGGAGGGTTAACCCTCGTAATGTACTCAAAAATCGTATATTTGGCCACCTGGCGGCGCCATCTGATTGTGTATGATTTGTGTGTTTTTCAATTGTCATTGCTGAGTGTATTTA
>JAODUG010068103.1:0-13774 GCA_027564795.1 Aphredoderus sayanus
GAGAGAAAGAGAGAGACAGAGAAGTGAGAGAGTCAGAGGAGAAGAAAGAGCGAGAGAGAGAGAGAGAGAGGGGGGGGGGTTAGAGAGAGTCAGAGGGGGAGAGACAGAGACAGAGGGGGAGAGAGAAGGGGGAAGAGGAAGCAGACTGTGGGCTGCCTGTGGCCTATATTCCTTTAGTCATGCCTGGCCTTGGCTTTTAACTGCGTGTTAGCTCGCTCCATGGTGGCTATTTACCGATGTGACACGGGCTCGCTTATTCCACAGCTGCAGGGCGCGCTCACATGTTGTGTTCACGAGGACCACAAGCCTTTTTTAAACACATCCCCTGTGCACATATTATGCGCGCACGTATGCGTGTGCACATACAGCAGGCGTACACAACTCTCCATTGAGCCGCCGTTCCTGCCCGGACATGCTGCGTGTTCCCTGCTGCGTGTGTGTTTACGTGTGCCTGTGAGAGAGGCTGGCAGCCCGTGTGCATGCAAAGCTAATCCATCAGTCCACGTGTGTTTATAAGAGCGTGCGCAAACAGATGTAGATGCCATTTCGCATTTTCTTCCTGCCGCTTTTCCAGGAGGACTATAAAGAAAGGGCAGTCCCTTTCCCCTCTCTCTGGCTATCTCCCTCTATCACAAAGCCTCTCTCTGTCACCCTGCCAGCACTGAAAGGCGGCGCTGCATATTTTGCTATAGGACAGAGCTTCTCACACTTTGCTGGTCAAAGTCTCTGGCAATATGGTCGTTTTAGCCAGCTGGCTATTTTCAGTTGTAGTCCCTCAAACCTCCTAGCCCCGCTAGCCCCGATAGCCCTGTTAGACCTGCTAGGCCCGCAAAAACTGCAATCCCTGGCCCTGCTAGCAAGGGCCGGCTCCTGGCATAGGCGATATAGACAGTCGCCTAGAGCGCCATCAAATGGAGGGGCGCCGCCAGTCACCCTTGAAAAAAAAAAAAAAAAAAAAAAGGCGATGCCCATTGGTGCCCTCTGGTTGTGTATTCTGTCTTAAAAATAATAAATGTTAACAAATATTGTTGTTCAAATTAAACAGTTTTTGTGTGATTGTTCAGTTGGATGTTGTCATTTAATTGTATGAGTGTGTGTGTGTGTGTAAGGTGGGGTGGGCGCCAGGGAGTAATCTCGCCTAGAGCACCAAATTGGGTTGAGCTAGCCCTGCTGCTAGCCCCGGCAATGCTAGCCCCGGCCCTGCTAGCCCCGGCAATGCTAGCCCCGAGCAATGCTAGCCCCGGTCCTGCTAGCCCCGGCAATGCTAGCCCCGGCAATGCTAGCCCAGGCCCTGCTAACCCCGGCAATGCTAGCCCCGGCCCTGGCAGTGAGGGGAAGCATCATTACCAGGAGCATTGCTAATGGATCAGGTACGGCTCTGTCGCCCTGCCGCTAATGAGAGGAGCTAAAGGCCACAGCACGGGTGATTAACCCCCCCCCCCCACCCCAGCCCATCCTGAGGTGAAACGAGCGCCTCCCCCACTGCCGTGGACGCCACAGCACGCTTGTGCAGACCTGTCAAGAACCGGCGGCTTGCGGACGCTAGCCACACTCTCCGTCGCATCTCTACCTCTCTAAACGTCTTCCTCCCTTGTGACACGCTCTCTCCCCCTACCTGCCTGCCTGAGCCGGCCTATCAAGATTAGTGCAGTGACCTTCTCCTCCCTGGTGGATAGAAAGCATGCATACCAATTTCCCGAGGACCTTTTTTTGTCCCGTCACTTCCCCCCCACCCCCACCCGAGGTCCCCGTTAACGTATTCAGACGAGACACCTGCGGGGACCGCATGGAAGTGGGTGAAGCGGAGCGTGCCATAATTAGCCCTATCAAAATCACTCCAAGGCGGCCAATGTCCGTTTGAAATGTTAGCTTTCCTGAGAAAGACCAGATCGGTTTAAGAAAATGGAACAAGATATGGTGTTCCCTTCCACTCATAACTGTTAGTTAACCCATTTAATATAAGGTCGCTTGAAGTCAAGGATAGCCAAGAATGTGTCGAGAGTCTTTTGGTATTGTAGCTCCCCGACTGTGGCAGGTTTGGGAAATATAACTTACTTCATTAGCAATAAATGGTGTTTCACACTTGCATGCAGGTATACACGCACACCTGTAAACACACACACACACACACGTGTGCGCACGTGACCTAGGACCACAGCAGATGGTGGGTGTGTGCGTTTGATGAGCGAGGGAAGTGTGTCGCTCCTTAACGAGGACAGTGTGACTGGACTTCTAAAAAACCCGTCTTCTAGAACTCTCCGTGCTCTACCACTATATGGACACGCCGCAATGCAGCAGTGCCACAAAGGCACACGGCCCCCCATAAATGCTCACGTGGGGAACGTAACACAATGGGTTTAGTGTGGTGCGTACAAACCTGTGTTGGCTGGGATGACTTTAGTAGCAGTTAAAATAATGTATTTAGTGTGCGACATTATACTGGAGTTGCATGTAGCATCAGCTGTATTCCAAATGTCTATATTTTTCAGTCAGTTGGTATATACAGTCTGTTTGTCAGTGAGAGTGTCTATCTACAGTATCTAACTACAGTATCTATCATAGACCAAAATGGCAGCCTGGGGCTTTGTTACATATAGCTAGAGGATAACAGCTGGTCCAGGGAGCAGTGTCTAGCCACTCAGCGAGAGTTATTAATGGAAAAGTGGCTTTAGGATGGATCCTGATGACTATTGATCTTAGCTGTGGGGCATCAAACAGACAGGAAATAGTGGAGCTAGCACAGGTAGGTGGGAATTACACCACAGTACCAATTCCCCATGAAAACCCCTTCATATGGTATCAAAGACCTTAAGGCGCTTAGAATGACCAGCTGGTACTGTAGCTCGACAAATTATCGCTGCCTTTTAACTCACTTCCTAAACCACTCTTTAAAAAAGAGGTTTGGGATGTAGGTTATATTTTAATTGAGGTCTGACATTTTTGGTGTTTATCTCACCAGCTTTCATGTTTCATTTTTTGTTGCTTAATTAACTACAGTATAAAACACACTGTTGTTAAAAAAACACCACTGAAGAAAAAATACTACTGAAATACAGTTGTAATTCTTGTTATTTCAACAAGAATTAACTATAAACTACACAAATGTATATCATAAATACTGTATGGGCATCAAATGGAGTGGATGCCCATCTGTATATTTAAGACATTGACACCTACTTGTATGCTACAGCTTAATTTAGCCCTATTTAGTCCACTAGCTAATTCTCTGTCAGCCATTTTCTCATTTGAATAAAAGTGAAGGTTCTTGTTGCCCTTTGATGGATGGATTATAGGCCACACAATTCATTTAAAACCTTTTTGCGTAACTAAACGCAACTGGGTTGTTTCTTGTAATTACTTAAAAAATGACTTTTTGCAGATATGAGGCTTTAGTTCAAACATAGTGATTTACTCTATTGCTGTGAGAACCTTGAGCGTAGATGAATGGGCCTGTGACTTGAGAGCTGCTGGAAAAATCTCGACAGGGCTAATAAATCACAACTGCTCTCTTCAATAGGACCTGCTGAGGTGCTCTTAAGCAAGCATCTCCTCCAGTGGAGCAAATAAGTGGGTGTTCTTTCAAACATTGTATACTGTGTAATACTGTTAAAATGTGAGAAATGTTGTCATTAAAGAATGAAAGCAGGCATTTAAACCTACAATCTACTGGTTTCCAGTTACGGTAGTTTTAGCAACACCTAGTCAATAAGTGATTTATTTGAAACCAAACAGTTATGTCTACCCTCTCTCTGCTTGATCAGCGACTGCTGTTTGATATACAATCTCTCACCTGTTAGGCATTTGAAAGAAAATGATGGACTATGCTATGATAAGCCCGTCCCACAGTTGATGTTGGTTTTGCATTTGTCCATAAACATTCTGCATGTCTGTTGCCAAGTTTGTGCATGTGCTTCTAGAAGTTGCTTCACGTTTTTGTATGTCTACTGGCCAAATGTTGTCAAATTATTGCTATGTCATACTTTTGCAGTGCACTTCAAAGAGATAAAAACAAATAAATAGAAAGGCTTAGTAATTATTGTATTAACTCAATTAACAATGTACAGCACCATCTATTTCTAATGAATACATTTGATATTGTTGCTTTAATATTTGTATGTAGAAAATAGCCAAACAGAGTTGTATAGTGAGCTATAGGACATAAATGTAGAGGCTTGTACTACCCTAGAGAAACTGCCAGGGTAATGGAGGAGAGCACCTCACACTAATCTGTCTTCTTGGGATAGAAGAGCTGTCAATCACCTCTGTCACCATGACAACAGAGTACTGGCCTCTATATTCCATGACAAAGTATATGAGGATGGGACCCGTAGGAAGGTCACCTCTTGTCATGTCAAACAATGTCTCTCACACACACACACACACACACACACACACACTCAAGGATGATAGACAGACCTTAGACACATGGAGAGTGCTCTCAGAGAGTAAATCAATCAACACCACAGCAACAGTTATCAAGAGAGACCAGATAAATCAACCAGGATCAAGGATGATGTGCGTGTGTGCACACGGGTGTTATCCTGTAGCGGCCCTGCACACAAGGTTCCTCGGCACTTTAAATCTACTTTTATTCCTAAACAGACCCGACAAGCGGAGCTGTGGCCGACGGTTTAGAAGGACTGCGCGCTTTCTGATGCGGAGATTGGATGTTTTGACATCGGCCCTCAGAATATATCATGCCTGACCTCTTCTTAACAACAGAAGGTTGTCTTTCAAGCCTTTCCTTCCCATCTTAATCCATGTTCTCGCTGGGATAAAATAACATGTTCTAGGAAGGCTACAGTCACAGCTGTCGCTACTTCGGGCGGTCGGGAACATTTGGTTCTGTCCTTTAAAGAGAAGAAAGCGACCACAGCCACACACATTCCTGGAACAACCAAGTGTATTCTGAGGTGTGGCTTATTTGTCCCGCAACCAACCAAAAAGCATTTGTACAAGTTGTTGACATTGGTCACTGTTAGTTAGATGTCATGTGACCAGTGTTTGGAAAGGGGGAAGGCGTACTGTGTCAAATCTAGTTTTCACGAATGAAAGGGCTCTCCCAACTGTCAGAGTCAGTTTATAGGAAAAGCAGTCTTAAAGCGATATGTCATTTTAAGAAAACCCAGTATAAAAAATTATTTTCTTTACACAATGCTGGTTCAAACACTGAAGACCGATCGATCAATTTAAGTGTGGGAAAAAAAATAAAAATAAAAACGCAAACATTAGCAATACCCAATGCATGTTTTCTGAGAAAGTGTGGAACCCATAGGATGTAAAAAACAAACCCAAACACTTGTTGAAGAATACTTACAGCGTGTGGGAGTGAGGGTCAATATGTTATATAATCAAGGGTTTAACTAGAAGTTTACTAGCACTTAGAAAGTGAGGCTACATTGCACACACTTCAAAATGTTAGGGCACAATTGTGTGTGTGTGCGTGTACGTGTGTGTGTGTGTGTGTGTGCGGGTGGAGGGGGGGGGGCGGAGATAGAGACAGCGAAGGGAAAGAGGGGGATAAAAGAGTGTGTGAGCACCATATCCCACTTTCTCCCATCACACATCAGAAGCCATCATCGTAGATTAGGCCGTCTCTAATCCTGGCTGTTAGCACAGCTGGGGCAGATTAGGCGTGTGGGTGTGTGTGCGGTGGGGCTTGGAATTCCTGAGAGAGCCAAAATGGCGTCACAGTCGCTGACAGCTCACCTGAAAACACATGGACGATTGTACAAAGCTGCACTGTTTCAATCATACGCTGACACAGCGACACGCACACGCACACACACACACACACACGCACACACACACACACAGATCAAATGTATAGCCGAGCAAATCTGCCAGGTGGCAGAGGGGTTAGAACTGGAAGTCCGGCTTCACAATGGAGTGACACCTCTAAGGTGTTTTATCCTGACACAGGGGGGCAGTTCCTGGTTTAGAGGGCTGCCGTATGTAGCTGTGTGTAAGGATTCTGGAAGACGGATGGAGTGATGGATTTGATGTGTGATTTAAATGGTGCTAAGGAGCAGGAGCGGAAAAAAAAGAAATATACAGCTGTATAAATGATTACGAGACCATTATACGTTTCTTAAAATGTAAAGGTATAAATATACAGTAAATGTAAAAAATATAACATGCAATTTAAAAAATATATATATTGCTTGCAACTAAAAAATAATGTGTGAATAGTAAAAATCGGAGAAACTGCAGCAGTGGTGTCTTAATTTTTCCCGCGGAAAATATGCTCTGTGTGTGTGTAAGATAGAAACGGAGAGAAAAACACACATGAAAGGTACACACACACGTATACATCCAGATTGAGACAGAGGAGGAGTGCCGGTGATAGAAAAACAGAGCGAGGGAGAGAGAGAGAGAGAGAGAGAGAGAGACAAAACAGTCTTGTCACGGTGCTAAAGCCCAGCAGGAAATGTGTTTAATGTGAGAGATCAGGCAGGGAATACAGTATGTTCCCGTAATACGTGAATGCACAAGGTCTAAAACAAATAACACAGCAGCTCTGCGGTGCGACGCCCTGACAGCCAAGCATTAGCCAGTTCCTTAAGAGAAAAGGGAAAAGACAACGCTTTTCGTAACGTCAACGCCGTTTTGCAGAAGGTACACTTTGATAGTTTGTTATGACTATTTACAACAATTGAAAGTGTCATGTGGCAACACATGGTGTGTGTAGCGTTTTTGTGAATGGCTAGTTCAAGTGAAAAAAACGTTTGCCGATATGATACATGAAAGCATTTCCATTTACAGTTGTAGTTCAGACTGCCACCAAGTCTAGGGGCTCGGCGGTAAATACGCACACTTCCTGTAGTGCCCATGGACAGATGGTTCATCTGCTGGGTGAGGGGACCCATCATGCTGGCAGGCTGCATGGACATGGTGTGGTCCATGGTTGGCGTGATCACCGCACCCTGGAAGCAGAGCGGTAAAGGGGGGAGGGGGGGGGTGGGAGACAGAAAGAGAGAGGGGGTGAGGGCGTACGCCATCAATACAAAGCAGCAGGGGAGAGCAAAGGGGCTTTTTTTCGGGTCGAGGCGGCTCCACATTTGCTGCTGAAGGCGACGGCGGTCCGGTGGGGAACGTCGATGGCAAAAGGAGCCCCCCCTCCCCTCCCCCCAGCCCACAGCTGACAGCTGACGGCCTGGGATGGACGCAACGCTTTGATCTCGTATCATGACAGCTCCATTCTGTAGAGCGCCCCCTGGAGGCATGCACATAAATAGAAAAACTCTACGTTCCACGGTGTGTAACTGTGTGTGTGTGTGTGTGTGTGTGCACTCGAGTGTTCAATGTTTTTATGCTACGCACGTTTGTGGGTGTATACAAGAAACTGACAGTTGGTTAAAACGTGTACTAGGGTCTTTTACAGTAATGTGTGTGTGTGTGCGTGCGGGCGTGCATGTGTGTATGCCGGCGTGTGTGTGTGTGTGTGTGTGTGTGTGAGAGAAGGGGAGGTCTATTGGATTGAAGAACAAACTGGGCAGTAAGGCCTGTCAGAATCACTCCACCAATATTCACCCTGCTCCCTCTCCCTCTCTCTCTCTCTCTCTCTCTCTCTCTCTCTCTCTCTCTCCCTCCCTCCCTCCCCCTCCCTCTCCCTCTACCCCCTATCTCCCTCCCTCTCTGGATGCAGGCTACATATCCCCCCTCCTCCCCTGGACGTTCTCCTCTGCAAGGGGAGCTGGGGGTGAGACAGAGGTGAGGAAAGACAGGGCCACAGGGGAGGGGAGGGGTGTGACAGACAGAGAAACAGGGAGAGAGACAGGAAATGGCAGAAACAATGACAGAACCGGATAAGAAATGAGAGAGAGAGAGAGAGAGAGAGGGAGAGAGAGAGGGGGGGGGGTACCTGTAAGTGACTCAGACAATGCCTTCATAATGGGGAGGGTGGGAGTGGCAAACAGGCTTCATTCAGCAATGTGTTTGGGGGGGGGGGGTTAAGCCGATTTGTGATTTCCATTTTCTGTGTTTGTCAAACTGAGCGTCGGCGAGAACGGGGACGTGTGTGTGTGTGTGTGTGTGTGTGAGTGACTGCGTATGTGACCAAGCAGGGGTGATAGGAAATGAGAGAAACTAACACAAAGAAGTCTCGAGGTGTCCTCTGTGTGTGTGTGTGTGAGTGTGCATGTGCACGTGTGTCAGAATGTGTGCGTGAAAAAGCGATAAAGCAAAGAGGAGAGATAATGGATGCTGCATTTACAAGTACTTATTACCAATGAGAGGATGTTTACAGATCCACAGTATTTGAGTGTGCGTAAATGCGTGTGTACTGTATGTACGCATTTTGAAAAACAGATTGATATCAGCCTTCTGGTTGTTAAGAGCTTTAATACATCCTCGGCAACTTGGGGCGATGTACATATCATATTTCCAGGAACAACACGGCAGGTTATTTTTTTAATCATTGTTCCTTATGACCTACAATTGGGACCATTGTTATCACCGCTCCTAGCTATGACATAGAATACGAGCCATGCTACTCTGAACCCTGTGGGCTGTGATAATGTCCTCAGCGGGAGGAAAATCACCCGTAGCATAACACAAATACACATAGTACAGTACAGCATGTTCGGAATATAGGATCTAGCTCCTAGAGTTTGTTTGAAACCGTCTAAAACTCGGGTATGGACAGAAAAGAAAACCAGGAAAACATGTTAGCAAGTACAAAAACTCTAATTTAATAAAGAATTAAAAGAAATTATTTTTCAAAATAATGTCCTTTTCTTAAATGTAATTTCTTAGAATAAATATAGAAGTACAATGGTCACCTTACAGTACAGTATATGTCAAGTATACTGTATTTCAAAAAGAAATACATAAATATTAAACTATAGTGTTCCTATACATCTGTAGATACAGTGTATACTATACATACAACAACAAAAAAAGACACACATAAAAAGTATTCATCCCACTACAGTACTGTAGTGAAAAAGCCTGTTAAAGTCAAACAATAAGCCAAGCTATTTCCCTGCTCCTTTTATGAAAAACAAAGCATCTCTTTGTGCCGTCCAGATGAAAGGGTAATCTCACTCGACTCAACACATTCCTGACTGTATGTCACAGCTATTTTCTTCATGTGTGGCTCAGTGGTTCTGCTGATGTTTGTATGCTTGTTAACTTTTCTGTGATAAACATAGTATTTATGTGTGTATAGCTATACATATTCAGTCCATGAGAATATGTCACAGATACACAGGTATCACACATGGCCATGTGAATGTAGCATTAAATACTGTAACTGCAAGCCTTTAGTCATTCTCCCGAAAATAATAGACCTGTGCCTTGGGTGATTCAGGGTGATTTTGAGCTCCAATGCTGCATGCATATCTCTCCATCTCTGGCTAGACATATAGACATACAGTATTAGAGCTGCTTAGGGGAAGCCATTACTGGTCTGGAAAGTCTGGTGTTATGGCACATCTGCAGGTGATTGACTGGTAACTAATATACGGTAAACTAATAAGGTTGAGGGCCCCAAAGAATAGGGTAGGCCAACTTCAGGGTACAGTATATAATGTAAGTGATGAAAGGCCAAAGAAACCACATACAGTAGAAAGGTGTGTACATGTGTGCTCTCAACTGCATGGTACTGTACATACTTGCTTTCTTCTGTGTGTTCTCCTGCCCTGCATGTGTGCGGACTCTGTGTTGGCCGCGTAGTGCTTTGCGTGCTACAACACTTGTGTACTTGCAGTTTCCAGAGGCCTGCAGGCACCTTTCCAGCGAGGTAAGCCCAGAGAAAGGAGTCCACATCCTGAGTCTATCTCCCTAATCCTCTCCACGAATCCCTCCTCCGGGGCAAACAGACTGGCGGGGGTTGCCCTAGAATTACCAACGCAGCCTTGTCTACAAGACACAACGTGCCACGGACTAAGCCGCTAGGCTGAACTACAGAGTTTACCTTACAGGTGGACCCAAGGAGGCGGGAAATGCTGGAGTACACCGGTGAATAGCAACCCAATCAGCCTGACAATGACGCAGATACGCACCCTCTCTGGTTACATAGATATCACTTTTTGAAGTGGTCTGTAAGCTTCAGCGCAAACACGTCTGAGAATATGAAATTGATAAAAAACGGGTTACACGATGAGATGGGAAAGAGCCTTGAGAAAATAAAGTGTGTGGTCTGATTAAAGCCATATATCACTGAACAGGAAAAGGACAGTTGCAATGTGCTTTTGTGTGCGTTGTCTCAGTTGTCTGTTGGTGTGTGTACAGTATGGGAGTCTACCTTACTGAGAGCTTGCCTGTGTGTGTGTGTGTATGACACAAACTGTGTTGTCTGCATTGTGTGTATCAGAGATTGTCAGTAAACAACCCCTCTGCTGTCATGGAAATAAACAAATGTCAAAACAAAGCTACACAAACGTCATCAAGGGATCTATTTTATCCACGTCCGTCTGATGTGTTTGTGCACTTATTTCTTCTTGAATTGGCTTAAATTACTTCCTATTTTATTGTTCTACTCGCATTAATGGACTGAGTATTCTGCTTTACCAAAGCACTCAATTCTTTTATTTTATTTTATAAAGGTGCTCTATACATAACGTTTATTCTATTTTTATTGCTAAGTGCATGGGTATGTACAGAGGCCAAGGGGGCGCCAGATGAGGCATGTAACAGTGTCTGTCGTGTCTTCATGGGAGGTCCATCCTGCCCAACAAGGTACTGTTTATCCAGCATCCACTGACTGACTTTCTATGCAAACAAATGTATCATTTCATAGATAAAAAATCTTTCCAGAATATTCCATTTGCTGCTACGGAAATTATTAGAAGCGCCGCTCCAAAAGCGTGACAAGATAATAATACCTGTCCATCAAGGCACCCATCCATCAGATTCTGTGCTATTATTCTATTTTCCCCCAAAACTCTCACCAAAAGAAAAGTCCTCGCAATATTGAAAACCTAATAGTGAAAATGCAACCAGTCCATCTCTCTGTCAGGGAACCAGTGGTATCGTAACAATATCTCTCTTATATCAACGGAACCGTGAGACTTAACAGTTTTTGCTGGCGCAGGCACAGTGACTGTAGTTGCACACCGAAAAGGGCAGGGGGAAAATCAAGAGAGAGAGAGAGGAGAGAGAGAGAGAGAGAGGAGAGAGGGGGTGAGTGAAAAGCCTAGAAAGAAAGAAAAAAAAAAACGGGGAATAAAGAGTGAGAGAATGAGAGAAAGAGAAAGCCAGGAGGAACTCAAGGACGACCATAGCGCACGGCTCAAATTCTGCCTCGCCGGTAGAATTCATGAGAGCGACACATAATGTTCCTCTCTATAAACCCGCGGAGCGTTCTTAATGTCAAGCGGGGGAAGATGAGTATCACGCAGTGCAGTGATTCGGTTCTTGCCAGACGGCTATGGTTCAATTGTATAGGAGGCCCCCCGGGGAACCTCCGGTTGAAGTCTGTGGCCAGGCGAAACTGGCCAGGCTCGCGGTGGAGAGGGATTCAATATCTCACCTACGCTATGTAGGAGCATACCTGCCCTAGCAAGTCTATACCTGAAGCATGGGCGAGGAGGGGCAAGTATCACAATCGGAAATGCTATAGGGAGATTTATGAGTGAGCTGGAGAGACAGCAATGTTGCGCTTGGCTGGCATCGCAGCTAGTGTTTGTCAGTGTTGACAGGAAGACAGAAACAGAGAACCCTGTATGGCTGTGTGTGCAGGTATGTGTGTGTGTATGTGTGTACAGTGATTTATTCTGGTATTTTTATGCATATTGGTGTGCGGAATGTAATCTGGGGTAGAAATTGGTTTTTGCATAGAATTCCACCATAAGGTTGACACCAGCAGTTGCTTAGGTGGAGTGTATGCCCTCTAATGACTGCTGAGACTCCTCCCCCCAAAGCACTCATAGGCTCACAACCTTCTCTACTCCTCCCCCTTCATCCACACCCACTTTCATGTACATAAAGAGTGAGCTGGGGTTCTCAGGGCGCTACAAGACAGCATACTGTACCTTTAACATTCTAATTCACAATAATGTATGTGGAAATAAAGCTAATTATAGACATTGTGTCCGTTGTATTTATATGAGTCTGGAGGACCTGCAGTTACATTGTAGATATTTAACCTTGCTGTAGATCCAATGCTTACTGTACATTAAATAGATATGTCCATTAGTAATTATAGTATAATTATAAATGATAGAATAACTGATTGTCTGAACATAAGGCAGTTTCAAGATAACAAATTGTATTAAACTCCAGCCTATAAAACATTTCTTGTTTGATTTCACATAGTATATTTGTGAGCTTTCTAATATTGTGCGTGTAGCACTAGTGTATTTTTGAACTAATGGTGGTGGGAGTGGGAGGTCTATTTATGGTCTATTTGTCCAGTGGGGCTGTGTGTAAACACCACCAATTCTTGCTTTCTCTCCTCTACCTCTGCTTTCTCTGTTGACTGATGTGCAGCGGCTTGTGGAACCCATTGGCACACAACCCACACTAAGAACAAGTGTCAGGGGAGAGAGGGAGAGAGAGAGAGAGAGAGAGAGAGAGAGAGAGAGAAAGAGAGAGAGAGAGAGAGAGAGAGAGAGAGGTCTCTGAATGTCTCTGGGTCACGTTTTGGACCTCATTTGTCTCTATAGAAGAGTAGAGACTAGTGTGTGTGTGTGTGTAACACACATGTTATGCCATTAAGTCCCAGTGGACCGTCACAGCTGGCTAGAGTCTCCTGCTGAGATCAGACCATGCTGATCTGGCCAGCTTCAGTTTGACTTGGCTGTGAGAGTCAGTCTGGAGAGGCAAGCAGTCCCTTCAGTCCTGTCCGGTATTATAACGTGTGATTAATCAGCGTTACCCTGGTAGCTATGGGCGGGGTTTAGCTGTGACAACAAAGTATTTTGTGAAAGCACCTGCCCTTTTAACCCTCCCGCTGTCCTATGGGTCAAAATGACCCGATGGACTTGCCAGTAGCGGGCGCCAACCACAACACGGACATGTGACATCCCGCGGTTGGCTCCCTCTGCTGGTAGTCTGCTGAAATGCTTTAGGACAGCGGGAGAGTTAAAACGGTTTCAATGGACGGCTCCTCAGATGGTTGTGTGCATAGAACTACATGCTGTGCGTGTGACAACCATCTGGGGTGTCAGGTTAGAGAGACTCACCATCTCTAAATAAAGAGTATTATCGTCTCGCTCTAAAAACATAACTTGGGGAGAAGCAGAGTTTATCAGCTGTATCAATGCAGTAGACCAGATATTCATATTTAGACTGCAGACCATAAAAACAGGAACATATTTCATGGCTGTTTCATGCCAAGCCATGCTAACCAGGCGGCCGTAAACCAGCGGGTGAAAACTGCCTCCATTGTTTCTGTGCACGAGCGGCTGAGCATCACCCCATTTTAATTACACCCCTCCTTTATCTGTCTCTCTCTGTCTCTTCTGCTTGTCTCCGTCCTGCCGGAGGAGGGGCGGCAACCAGAGAGCTCTGGCAAGCGTCTAATTCCAGGCTGCAGCAGAGTCTTGTCATCTGAAGCTAATTGCAGGTTTAGCCTGTCTCTTTGTGAGGGACGATCAGCTTCAGCACCCTCTCACCCACTCTCTCTTCCTCTCCCTCTGCCCACACTGTTCATCCCCCTGCTTGGATGTATTCACATTTTCACAGATGTGGGCTAGTAGAGGATACAGTAAGCTGGAGGCAATGCTACAGAAGCTAAAGGCTAAGGACTGAAGCTAACCAATGCTACAGAAGCTAAAGGTTAGGGACTGAAGCTAACCAATGCTACAGAAGCTAAAGGTTAGGGACT
>JAODUG010068114.1:0-13773 GCA_027564795.1 Aphredoderus sayanus
GTAGGAGAGGATTAGGGAGATGGATTTTGACATTGCTGGGGGGTAGCCAGACACGGCGAATTAATGGAGAACGGTAAGCAGTATGGCTTATCGAAGCAAGTGAGATTTATCAAGGCCTGAAAATGGTATTCTGCTTGGGGTGGGGGTGAGGAGGGGGGTGTGCTTGCCAGCAAAGCCGCATGGCACACTGTGGTTGACTGGATGCTGTAGATCCAAACAAACTTGTAATCAATGTAACGTCTGGCCTGCTGCCCACCTACCTAGAATACTCCTATAATTCCATGTTAATCCCTTGTGATGTCCTTTCGGGTCAAAATGATCCACATAACTACCTCTTTGTGGCAGATAGAAGGGGCTAAACTTAATTCTACATCTTACACACACACATACAGTATACATACTGTACTGTATGATGTGCACTGCTGGCACACCTAGGTGTGTTTGAAACCCGAGGACAACAGGAGGGTTAAATGGCACAAAACAACACAAATACATAAAGAAATAATTAATAAATAAATAAATACACACAGCAATGACAATTAAAAAAACACACAAAATCATACACGATCAGATGGCGCCACTGGGTGGCCAAATATTATATTTTAAAGGACATCACCAAAGCTAGATTTGTTTTCTGTACTACCAATATGCATCAAGATTCTCGGCACCCTTTTAGGCTTGGCTTTTCTTCACTTTCGTGAGAAGATAATGTAGGTATAGCAGTTGTCTTGTGTGTTTGCATGCAGGTGGCTGGTGGTAATGGCTGTCCCAAGTGCATGGGTGAAATCCTATGGTGTGTATCTCCGGTCACTGTGTATCATGGTGAATGACACAATAACATGCATACAGTAGGCACATTTAAGGTTTGTGGTGGAATGTGTAGGTATAAAACTGCAGGTGTAATAGAAAACTTCCCACTGCAAACGTGTGTGTTGTGAAGGATTGAGCCGGCTATGAAATGCTATGTAAGATTGGCAGCTGTGTCCAGATGATAATTATCAGCTTGATGCCAAGAACAGTAAAGTGGAAAAATAAAGCATGTCATGGTTGTACAACCTCATGTCTACTGGATATTTAATTGGTGCAAGCAATTGATCATATTTCACATTTTCACTTTAATTATCTGACAAATAACCAGTTATGGTTCCTTATGTGTTTAAGTCATGTTAAATCGTAGAGTATAAGTGCATTCAGTCAGTATTCAGTGGTGAGTATGGCAGAGCCACGTTGAAGTGCCCAGTAAACATAATATGCTGCTGTGACATGACATGTATTAGTGGCAGACGCCCTGCTGTTTCAAAGGCAACATGTGTCACTTCATCTGCAGAAAAGACATCCAGTATAGCTTTTCATTTGGAGCCTTCAGACGGCCACAATAAAATGTAAAGCACGCCAGTTGATAAATGTCGGCAACATGCCATGTACAGTAAGCACACGCAAGACCTTTATTGCCTTTCTGCTGATGAATTAAATGTGGAAAAAGCACATATGCTACCCAAACATGTCTATGAATTATATTGAGCTTTTTGCTTTCAATATGGCAGGCAACTGTAAATAACTGAACTGCACTCGGCTCTGTCGTATTTGCAGTAGATAAACTATCATCCTCTAGTAGAGTCTAAACTATTGTTTATATCCTCTGCTGACTTTTATTACTTGTTTAAGGAAGCCACATCTTGCCTCTGTGTGATTCTGATACGTTATGTATAGTCTAACCAATAACCACCTTACTCTTCTTGTATTCATCTTATTTCAGCTCAAACAGAAGCTATATCTGAGGTATTTTTCACAAAGCAATAACCTATATGTTTGTTAATTACAGCCTGAAACTTAATTATGACTCAAACTACAGTTCTCGCATGCAAACTAGTGTCTTTGCATTGTGCTATTTTGCCTTTAGTCTTTACCAAATAGTGTTAATATCCAGAGGCTTGTTCTAGCAGAATAATTTACACTAGAGAGAACGGGAAGCGGGCGGGAGGTGGTGGTAAGGAATTAATTACAACTTTAAAGGTGCAGATAAAAACAGTCTCAATGCCTCTGAGACGAGAGGGAAAACACAAAGCTACTGCAGGTGAAGTCAGTGTCTGAACTTATCGCTAGCTTGCAGCGTAATGGCAATGTTAAACACCACTAAATGCCTCGCAAGTGTGTTTCAGCGAGCATGGAACAACTGATGGAACAACCTCCTTCCTGTCATGCGCACGATAAATCTCTCTCGCTCACCGCCTCGTTTCCATTCTCACTAGATGTTGCAGACTTTTAATCCAGTTTCTCTCTTTTTCTACTTCGCCAGCCCACTTAGCTGGAGCCACACAAGCGTGCGCCACATCCTTTCATTTCCAGCTGATTGGCGGGACATCATTACGCTGGCTGAGAGTGACAGTAGCTGTCAGGGCTGTGTCAGGCTGTCTCAGCCTGCAGCGTATCAAACCGCAGGTTACAGACTGACTGGAGATGTGCTCGATCGGCCCGTTAAAGAGAAATCTCTGCTGAGCGCTGTGACACATGACAATTGCTCTGTGGAGCAAGAAGCTTTCCGGTCAAGGTGATCGTAGGGTGTCTGTGTGTGTGTGTGTGTGTGTGTGTGTGTGTGAAGCTGGAGGGGGAAGGGGGTGGTGTGACACCATGGGAGATGTCGAGTGGTGTTCAACCGCTAGAGGCACGTACTGTACGCATTGAGGAGTTCACCTTTTTAAAGAATAACCAACTAATGGTCAGGGGGGCTACCGCAGAGACACTTTGGTGATTGGACACAAGCTTGATTACTCGGGGTTGTACACAAAATCAAACAAAGCGCTGAGATGAGCATGCCTTTTAAATGTCAAGATCTATAGTACAGACTGAGTGCAGGTCCGTCCACACGGTGGAATATTGTGGCTGCCCTGCAACACCCAGGGCAGCGTTCCTCATGCAACATCAAACGATGCTCTGCCCGTAACCCCTGACCTCCCCAGGAGGTCAAGTGTGAACCTGCCAACGGCAGCCTTTTGAAAAACGTAGGATTTGGTGTTTCGCAGTCCATCCGAATTTGAAAGCAGCCCCACGGGGTGGGGGAGGGGTGGCGTGTGGTGTCCCTTAAGTTGTTGCCGTGCCAAAGGGCAGTCGGAGATTCCGAGGACAAGCTGTAATGAGGAAAACAAAAGGGGGTCTCAGATCTGGATGACATAGACTGTGAACCCTGAGGGGGCGGGAGCAAAGAAAGACAGGAGGTGTCTGTCAAACCTCTACGGCTCTAAGAAGCTCATCGTCGGGGGCAACAGCTGGCGGGGGGAGGGAAGGGGGGGGGGGGTGGGAGAGACAATGGATGAGGGAAGGGAGGAGGAGGACGGAGTGGGGGAGGGCAGAGAAGTGACCCACCTTTAATCCCTTCAACTTTCCACTGAAGGAAGCACTTTTTAAATTCTGGCCTCATCCCTCCCTGGGTGGGGGGGCCTCATCCCTCCCTGGGTGGGGGGGGATGTTATCATCTGATTCTTCCTTCCTGCCCCCCCATGCACACACACACATCCACCCCCCCCTCCCCCCCTTGTGCAATGCATCTGCCAGGTGTGATAAGGCAGACAAACGTTGCCTTTACAGAGCTACTAAAACCATTCCTCCCCGTAGTTCTGAAATGATTATCGCCTTAGGCCCCGCGGTTACAGGTGAGCTGATAGCTCGACCCCCATCTGCCGTATCTGGGTGACTCTATGAGTCTCAGGGCTGGCTGCGTAGCTGGAGATTATATGCGTTGCCTAAACCGCTCGAATGCCATGACAGAATGGGCGAACGGTGGGGAGGAGGAGGTGGTGGTAGGAAAGGGGCTGGTGGGGTTTGTGGGTACAAAAAAGGGGAGAGAAGAAATGAAAAGAGCAGGAGTCCTGACATCCACAATGCTGTGGAGGATGATAAGAGATGCTGTGACAGCTCTTCCTCCCTCCGCCTGGGATGGGCTGACTTCATACGGGCCGCATTGTCAGTTATAAAGGGCAGCCGCAGTCTTTCTTGAAGGAGCCGGGGCTTTCAAACGCAAGGCACCTCGCTTTAGGATATAGCCTTTATTTGCAACCCGTACTATAGACCTCCACTGTCATTAAGCTTTGTGCTTCTTCAATAAACTGCGATGGAGTGTTTCACATTGAATTCTAATACATGTATAATTTTTGTCAGCACAAAAGATCTAACGAACATCACGATTTCCACATAACTTTGTTTTATTTGAATCCATTTTTCTGTCAGTCTGGGGTGTGTGCGCTTGCAATTAAGCATTCTGATTCTCAAAGATACACATGACTTCACGTCCAGTAGGAGTGCCAGAATTCAGAAAGCATGGAGGCAGATGTATCTCTGCCCTGGCTGCCAATGCCATTGTCCAGCCATTGTAAAATGTACATTTTAAGTTGTATTACTATACGGTTTTGTCCCACCTTTAGTAAGCCTCATGTTCAATGGCAATCTAGATTCGGAAGTCTACGTAGGCCGTGATTGTCAAGCGAATATAGATTGGCTGTACAGAGTTGTTTGAAAACCTTAAAATAATGCTTTCTGGCATTTAGAAAGTCGTGTAATGGACTCGGGAACTGCTTACTGCACACTTCTTAGTGGCTGGAGCTGGGACATCTAGAGTGGAGGATTGCTCCCAGCTAGACATGTGTGTCCAAAGCCTTCCAGGCTTCACATCTGCTTCATAGAGATATCCCCACAGACACCTCCCCCGCTGGCTTGCTCCCATTACCTGCTCTTCTTCACTTGGTGGCCTGTAGCCAGGAAATGAGCTCATTCGCTTCCACCCAGTCCCCACTGCCCACTGGGCCATATTTGCTGTTAAACAGAGCACATTTAAAGCAATACTACTTAAAACAATACCACCAACACCACCACAGAAAACAATTGTGAAACAATTCAAAGAGTGGCATTTCCCAACATAAAGAGGACGTGCTTTGAGTTATTGACATCGCTGGAGTTCTAATTAGCTTTTCAAAGTACTAACAGGTCTTCTAACCAGTCCCAGAAACCCACCTAACGCAGTAATCTGACAGCCGAGACACTTAATTCCACCAGAAACTAAGGTTTAATAACATTAATTTAATTGCACCCAGAATTTTCTCTCAATTTGACCTTACTCTCTCTACAATATAATTACCAAGGCAGTCACTTTTGTTCACAGCAGCCAGACATATTGTGTAAGGTCAGTGACCCTCTAATCTGCATAAAGAATTAAACGAGTGATAAAGCAAGGCTTACAACAGTCTAATGACGAGTTATTGGCTGGTGGAACCTGCACATTCATTTTAAATGTAAATCCTGATAACAAGTCATTTGGGAACTAAGTAAGTGTGTTGTTAATAGGGCCAATGGGGAAGCATAAAGGTTACAGAAATGAAACCCAGCTGTCTTTGGCTTGGCATGTTCCCTCACTTGCACATTACCAATTCAATTCTTATTTGAGAGCTCGAGTCACCATAAGTAAAGGATGCAGGTTTAATCTAATGCTAAATGCCAAAATCACTTGTTACACTGGCATCTGAGGCAAGAGTTGCAGTACAATAATGGGTCTGCACGGAGAAGGTAGTTTGCCTTTACAATGGCATTTAAATTATCTGAGAAAGCTATTGCTTCATGCTCAACCATCCAATTATGGTAACATAAAAAACATTTTTGCCATTCAGCAATTGAACTGTTGCTTTCTTATCTCACGGAGAATTGACACTGGGTAGGTCCAACGCTATTTCTCTTGACCTTGACCATTTAGATGTTATTCTATGCAATCACCGCTCCTTATAGTAACAAAGCACCTTTGACGTGAGCAACTCTTTTAACCAGAGCTTCTGCCCCGATGGTTCACTGGAGGTAATTGGAGCTGTTCATCCAAGCAGCCAAGATGCTGCCGAGAGCTTTTCACCCCAGTGTTTAATGAGCTATGTTCAGGTCCACTCCACATCCATCTCTGTCCATTATTGGCTTCAAAAAGCTTTCAAAATGCCATTTCAGCAGTCAGTCTACTTAACCAATAGCCTATTCAACAAAGTGCCAACAGTCCTTCTCATCGAGGGTGATTTAAATTTTGCATTCAGAAGAAGACAATGACGAGGGAGGGGAAAAGGGACTTAGGACGGTTGTCTTCGCAGAGGGACATGATTGATTACCCGGGTCTTAAGGAATCACTGGCCACTATCGTTGAATGTCTTCTTGTTTACTGATCACAGGTCCACACACCCCTATTTCCTGCCTGTCTGCATGTAAGCCCGACTTGGAGGAACGAACAACTCAGTCCGTGAGACCTGACCGCCGCTAATGTATTGCTCTTGCCCTTGTCACACACTCCCTGCCCTGGTTTCCAGCGGGATACTGTTTCTCTTCTGGAAACACATTGAGTCAGGAACATGCTCCCAGGATTAATTGGAGGCTTCGTAGGTGTTTTAAAGCATCTGTTCCCCTACGTCAGAGCCCCCAGGGGTGCGGTTTCTCTGTGTTATGAGAAAATGTATAATGGGGGGGAATCCAACAATATGACTTTAGCTTAGTGGTAACTCGCCAATCCCCCAGGGAGATGAGAATGTCTAACAAGTGAGGCCTTTGAATGGAGTTCACTATTAATCATCGCCCCTCTATGTCCACTTTGTGTTTGCCCGCTCGTTCATTGAATTGCTATTCTCATCAGCCACAACAAATGTCTCTCGCTGCCATTCAAGTAATACTTTCTTCCACTTTCATAAGAGATTATTGCCAAATGCATCTCTGCCCTGGCTGTGAATGCCTTGAATACATCAGTAGTCCATCAGCAATTAAACTGCAAGTTGGCATGGAATGGTTTCACAGCCTGGTGCTGATGCATTTCTAGGAACAGCTGAAATTAGATTTGGAAGACACTTTTAATGAAAATGGAAAGGACACAATTGCCTAGCCAAATGTTGTCTCTGAATTAGCCCGTGTATCTCCCTTCTGTCTCAATTGTGTATATCTTAATATACTTGACACTAAACTTGTCACGCTTCCAGCGAAAACAGTAGGCAATACTTAAATCAACAGATGACAGAGGGACACATAATCATATAACAGATTTAGGGGATAAAATGTGAAACTGTCTGAAAACCACTAACTTAATGATTCTTGATTTGAGATTTATCTTATAAAACAAGAACTAGACTTTGTTCAAAAACCCATCCCCTTCTCCTCCCTGTGCAAGCATGTGATTGACAGGCAATTGGCAGGTAATTTGCCAGACCAATCAGAAAAAAGACGGTAGAGTCTAATTTTAGGGGGACGTTAAATATACTACGTCCCTGGTAATTTCTTGGTTTACATTTCAGTGACCTTTTTGTTTTCAGAACACCAGGCGGGCATGTTTTTGTGCGTGGATGTGCCAATGAGTCCTACTCATAATTTATTGACATTGTTTATACAGGATGTCTCTTGAGAGATGGATGCTGGGATCATGGCATCAATACTATACATCATGCGTGTTGCTCTTGACACACATGGAATACTGATAACCAAATACATTCCTGCTTTAAATTAGTTTTTTAAATATTCATATAATTATTTACATGTTTTTTGTTTTTTCAAATAAATGCAGCTTTCTCAATATCTGTGGAGCATAATGTACTATAAATATGTAGTTGTTTACAGTTGTAAGTGAGTCAATAGGGCAAATCCTGAGGAGAAGGAAACGGACTGGGGACCATTCAGATCATATTTCCTCATTAGCCAGACACGCTCCAGATGACACTGGCTCTAATCAGCAGCCCAGAGTGTTATGGGAGTATGGCAGGGGAGTTATAAGAACAGTAGGGACAGTGCTCACCTTTAGCTGTGGTTGCCTTGGTGAGCCTGCCCCATGCTGTGAACCCAGAGCATGCTACCTTTTCAGTTTGCTGGGCTTTGAGGGACAAAACTATCACACAAAGCGAAGTGGGATTCAGTTGTTAGCGTGCAGATGGCTGTGGTGAGGTCCCCAGTGTATGCAACGGTGAATACACATTCTCCGAGATTCTCTCTCAGATGTGAGAAAATAACGCTGGGCTACCTACCCACCTGCGACGTCTGGTGTCTTTCTATCCTTTTTTGTCTTTGCTGCCAATTAGAGGGCCGATAAAGATGGCCAAACCTCCAGGCTTAATTTTACATAATGGCGTTTTGCATGAAATGAGACCATCTGCTTTCAACCCTTTAATTTCTCCCGATGACTTTAAATGCGTTAATGCTGTGCGCGCTAATTTGCCGTGCTGCTGACGTGTTTGTGGGAAAGGCTAGTGATGGATAAAGAAGAGAGAAGTACTGAGGCTTTTTAACCCCATTAAAATGAACCAAAGCTTGCTTGCCAAAGCTTGCATTGGTTACAATAACACGGCAGTTGGGCACATAACATTAATAACTCGGTGACCTAATTACTTGACATTACCCGCCCCACCTTTTAGAGGCAGCAACCAGGGTCAGTGTGCTGTCAGAATTCCTAGTTAAAGCTACACTCCATTGCCTTTTTACTGTTTAGCACCCTAAAGAAGCCAGACTCACTGTTGTGAAAGTGCAACGTGGCTGTAGGGGGAGGAGGGGAGTAGAGAGGAGTGCGGCGCTGAGGTGGGGGAGGCCACGCTCCTTGAGTTCAAAACCCAAGCATGTCAATAACACCGCTTTAAAACCTCCCGCTTTCCTTGGGTGCCACTGTGGCACGTCATTAGGTCCGTGCTGCAGTTGGGGCCTTCTGCCGGCGCAACAAGGTAGTGCATTGGGTCAGTTTGACCCGGAGGACAGTGGGAGGGTAAACCCTCGTGATGTCCTCCTGGTCAAAATGACCCAATTCACTAGCTCTTTGTGGCAGATAGAGGGCGCTAAACCTAATTCTACAGCTTACACAGACATATGATGAGTTTGAAATGCGAGGAAAACAGGAGGGTTAAAATGCACGAAAAAACAACACCAATACATAAATAAATACACACAGCAATGACAATTAAAACACACACAATCATACACAATCAGATGGCGCCGCCGGGTGGCCAAATACGATATTTTTAAGGACATCACGAGGGCTAAGCACCTCAAGCCCAAGCTATGTGTCTAAAACGTCTTCCACTTCACCGCTGCCTCTGTCCACTCTGGTGAGTGTGCTGGGACGTACTGGTCTGCATCCACGTGTGTTTGCTTTCTCTGGATCCGCTCGCTCCCCCTGTTCAGCGGGAGGTTCTGTGTTCTGCCGCGCCCCCCGGGGGCTCGCGTCTGGCACAGGGGCCCGTGTGTTCAAACCCCAGCCGGCTGTGCCACCGGGGTGGGGGTGCTTGGTGCAGGGAGGAAGGGTGGGGATGATGGATTAACGGCACGCGTGGAATGAAATCAACGTCGAGATGCGTGAGCGTTTCCAGAAGGACTCGCGGCGGGGGTGGGTAGCCGGCGAGCGCGGGGGAGGGGAGGGCGTCCATGTGTGACGGCGTGCGGGGCTGCTGTTCGCACGAGCCTCGCTATCCTCAGCAGATGGCGACGCAGTTGTAGGAACGCACACTTGTACGCAAAATCTTTCTTTTTGTGTCCTGAGTCGTTACTCAAGCCTGCCTAGGAGCCTCTAGGAGTTTTTTAACTAATGGAGCTTCGCCGCGACTTGGATTATTTAGTTTCGCCCTCGCTCTGGCACGGTGCCTGTGGCAAACCCACAGTGAACACGCCGGTACCCTTGGCGACCTGCATAGGCCTATTGCTGTGCATCCCGCCTCAGGTCTGATTACAGAGGTTTACCTAATTATGAGCCGTCTCCTGTCCTCGCCTTGTGGTTTGCCAGGGATTGCGGGAGCGTCGGGAGCAGCCATCTTCCCTCTGAGGCAGTTGCGCGGCTGCCTCTTCAGAGACTTACTAGACCACAGAGCACATTGTGAGACTCGACTTTGCCCTGTTCCTGTCACAACAGATGCACAAGTTAAGCGCTTTGCTCAGGAAGAGGCGTGATATGAAATGGCTGGCGGTTGCCATTAGCACACTTCCCACCATTTAGCCTTGCCTTTACCATACCGTACTCATTGGATTATGGGAAATAAGTGAAAGCCAGCCAGCCAGACTGCCTTCATGTTATATCTTCCTCCATATGTAAATACCTTAACATTTGTAATTGTACCTATTGTGAGTTGCTTTGGATAAGAGTATGCTAAATGACTTATTGGTAACCGTTGTAATTGTAGACACTTCATCTCAACACACATCAAATGGGTCTTTATACGAATGGTCTGCCTGCGTTACTGACATAGTTTACCACTTTGGTGCTTGTAGGCCAACGTAAGGATGTTACTGAGTGCCACCACAGTAGTAGTTGTAATTTTTATTATGATTATTATTTTTATTATGATTATTATTTTTATTATGATTATTATTTTTATTATTATTATGATGATGGTGTATGGGCTTATCCGTGCAGAAAATGATGGTGCAGACCATACGGTGGAGTCCCATCGACAGCATTCTGATCGAGGATAGAGAGTGCCTGCCATTTAATTATCTTTGTTTAGCCTGGCAGGAAATAAGGGGCCTGGATGGAAACAACACAGTGAAATAGCAGGAGACTGGCGTTGCCGAGAAAAGGTCAATAAATACACCAGCGTGAAAGAGAAGTGATTAGCAGTAAAACTAATAGATTGTGGAATATTGTTGTGAAGAAGCCATTTCAATTGTTCTGCTTCTTGTCGGGGACAAACGTAGGGTGGGGAAACAAAAACATTTCAAAAATAGGATATATATATATATATATATAATATAATATAAAAAATTATATATATTTTGGCAATTTTCTCAGCTTACTGTGGGTTTGTCATCACGACCATGTCCCCTGCGCGTCAATACAGTCTCTTTTAGAAATTATACCTAATCTTTGGAACAGTGGAACCCAAGAGTATGAAGTGGGCATTGCAACAATTTGTTTCCCCCTTTTACTTCCTTCCCAGAACCTCAGTCATCTTCCAAGAAACCTCAGATCTTATCCAAGTTCACATGCAAATCTCATTCAATCATCCCATGCGGCTCCTCTCCCCCCTCCTTATCTCCCAAAGCTCTCCTCTTAGAAAACCCAGCGGAGGACAAATCGGCACCGCACGCACTGATAAAGAGAAATGGCGGGGAGAGAGTTTACCTCCATTGTGTGCTGAGTGCAAACAAACACATTTCACTTGTTTCCTCAGCTAGGATTGGAAATGCTGGGATATAATGTGACAGATCTCTGCAATGCAGTATTTAAGGTGCGCTTACATAATTCATCTCACCCCCGCCCGCCCCGCCCCCCCCTCTGTTTTGGAAAGCCGTCCTCAAAGTGCCACTGATGGGCCCTTTTTAATCTGACAAGCCTGTGAAGCGCAAAGATCGTGGTGGCTTAGCTTCGCAACATCTCGTGGGATGCATAAATACTGGGATGATAATGAGGCTCTCGTTTCAAAAGAATCGATGAATTAATAACCAATCGCTATTCAGCAAGGGATAGTTCAAAGGCTGTCATAGGATAACAGCGTTCGTGGGCCGTGGCCCTGCTTCCAAATGAGGCACTGTGATTTATTTAGGTCACGACACTATGTGACTAACTTATTTTTATAAAATTGTTGTCATCTCAAAGCAAAGGCAAGAAAGTTGAAACCGGTGTAAACATTAGTCTGTTGTTTAAAAATGTGCAATTCAACATTTATGACCTTAGGGAGAAAGCGTGTACAGTATATTCAACAGAAACCACAACTGGCATGTTCTGGATTGCAAGTGTAAAATATTATAAATGTTTATTTCAGCACTTTGCTGGAAGTAAAATTCCCATTTCAGTAGAAAATAGATGTCAATCTCTAGCAGTTAACATATCACTTTGAATAAAAGAGTAAACATATTAATCATTAATGAATTGTGATAAATAGTAGTAAATAGTAATATTAATTGCATATTCCTAAAAGGCAACTTTGACATTCTTATCTGGAAACTGATTTTTGAATAAAAGTTAATTAGACTTTCTCCTGCCAATGGCATACTGTTCCATTTACATTGCTAATTTGATGTTAATTCAATTCAGGCACCTTGATAATATGAATGTTTGACTATAAGAGAGCTCTCAATCTGCGACATTGATGTGGTGATGGCAAACATTCTTGGCAGAAGTACAAGTAATATATTGAAAGACACAATGGATACTGCTAGTTATCATTCCAGGCCCATCACCCGCCAAGCTCTCTCACTCACAATTTTCCACAGCCGTTATATCTAGGTCATACTCGGGTGTATCACTAGCGATAGGAAACGCATTCAACCAGTCCAACTTTTCAATCATGCACTTCCTTGATGGAGCCGATTCGCCAAGCTGAAAATACATTACAAGCCAACACCATTGCTGGATCCAGGGCTTCTCAGGCTGTCCCAGATTAATTTGTTGTGGCCAAGTAGTATGCAAGCAAGAGGGGAAAATGTGTGCTGTAGCCTGGATGCTGCGGTCCCTATGTGAACCCCCTCCTCCCTGATGTTTGTGCTAACACAGACAGATGCAGCTCTCCCAGCTGGGAGTGACAGGACATCATCAGGCGTCAGTTTTAACCCACCCCAATACATTGCACATTCCTCCTTTCCATTAGACACCTTCCTTCATGCCTTCCTGGCATATTATTACTGTTGTCGGAATCTACGGTTAGCCCAAGGCGCTATCTCAGGTGGGCTATGAAGTCCTTGACTACATGTGGATCATTTCCAGTTGAATTAGTCTTTCAAATGAACGGGTGGAGACCAGGATTTATCCATAATCCATCTATACACTTGGAGGCAATTCAACAACAATGTTGACAGACTGTGGGAATGTTCTGGAAGCAGTGACATGGCGGCCTGTCTATTCACTTACAGGCTGCAATGCATACAATGTGATGTAGGGGGAGGAGGGGGGGGGAGGGGGGGAGGGGTGAGAGATACAGTTACAGTACTCACAAAAGCTTTCATTCAATTCATCACTGAATATCCTCACTACCAAGCACAATCATTCCAATGCCCATTGTTGACTTAGAGAATGAATGTTGTTGATACTGCTGAATTTTAATTCCGATCTGTGAAAAATAAAAGGATGCTGTTTAGAGGTTTCAAAAAAAAGAATTACATTTGTTTTTGGCAAGACCTCACTGGGAATTACCAGGCCTCTTTGGTTAGTCGTTTCCTTGAGTATGAGAAGGTGGGTGCTTGGCCAGGAAGGTAAGATGAATGGCTATTTGGGAAGATAAGATGGACATGGCGATCCTCTGTGGATGTGTACAATAATGCAGCAGTCCAAAGCCGCAGCTATCACGCCTCCTATTGAAATGAACAGATGGACTTCCATGCGCGCGGCTCGGAGGGGAAAGATAAAGCATTGTTTCTTCGTGCTGTGACAGTTATTTATTGACTGTGGAAGTGGATAGAGTAGGGGGGCTTGGGATTAGGCTGGCTTTCAAGACACACTGCCGCAACGACCTGTTGAGTCCAGTGCAAGAGTCTGGATTTGAACTTGAACCGTATAGCCTTGGCTATGATGATGCAAGACTTCAGTTGCTGTGTGAAATACATGGAATGATGCCTGAGTATGGGGTCCGTGTTTATTTTCATCATCTCCAAGGTGCAGCGTTTCTGCTCCCTATTGACTTGCACACTTCCTGCAAACAATAAAGTAGTTTTCCATGCAGTGAATCTCACTTGGAGAATGAGATGTATCCTAAAAACAATGTCGGGGAGACAGATACATTGTCCTTTGTGTGTAGCTATGAGAAACACAAGGGATTTGTGTTAGTTAAACTTTTTCCTGTTTAGAGAAACATTGTCTGTATGAAACGTACAGAT